>APFE030391327.1:91117-199056 GCA_000404065.3 Pinus taeda | reverse complement strand
TGCCTTTTCTTTGATTTTCTATCTAAAACTACCCTTATTGCTTCCAAGGCCCCAGATTAAGCAGTTGGGAACCTTCATTCTCTACCTATCTACTTTACCTGCCAAGATTGAGCTGTTTGGAAAGATTTCTTTCTCTAATCTACAACAAAAATTGAAACATGGCATGACCCAGCTTAGGCTGTTGGATCACCCATTCAGAAGTAGGGCAACATCAACCAAATGTAAGTATATTTCTTCCACAAGAATATGAGACCTTTGTATCACCAAAGTAGATCATATTGGCACTTCCCCTGCCAATCATGAAAAATGAAACCTATTGGTATAGGTAGCTAACAGTCTCAAAATGTAGAGAACCCAAGGTAATTTCACAACCCAGAGATCAGATGTGATTTCTATAATTGTACTAAATGGTGCCATGCTCACTTGGCCCATGCTCACCCGAGTCACGCTCACTTGAACCGTGCTCACCTGAAATTCCAACTTCTTGAGGCCCTATTAGACCTTTTTCAACATTTCTTTGTACTTGTCTTAAATTATTCCTCACAATTCCTTCATCATAGCTAAGATTGTGTCTCCTATCTTGTTAATGTTCCCCTCAATGAGGACCAATAGTTTTGCTCGAGTGGATCTATATTATTTTTTCTTGTTCTGTGTGCCTCCAACACTTGATTCCTACCTTTTAATGATGAAAGGGGAATCCACCTCCTTAGTATCAAAGAAAGGGTCTTCATCACCCTACTCATCACCTCTGGTGGGATCTTCTTCTTGTCTTCTTGCATGCTATGTCTCTGGTTCAATATTCTTCTCTAGCTCAACTGTGACTATCTCAGTCACCTTCTTTTGGCCCTTCTTGTCACAGATGCTTCTTGGTCCATGCACCTAAAATATTGGTTGCTTCTCAATTGGTGCTCGCTTGTTCTTTCTCTGCTCCTTCTATTGGTGGAGTTAGCCAATCACTTGGCCATTTTATCACTACTTGCGTAATGTCGTCATTAATGACCAAGAATGCCAGCTCATACCATACTTCATCCATGTCCTTCTTGGCACAAATGTGTACATGGTGAAGGTCCTCCTTGAAGTTTGCAATAACTTTATATTTTTCAAACAAAACTGGTGACAAACTCAACTTTGGGTTGATCATGGTGCGCAACTCCATTTCAACCAAGACCTAGAAAATTTTGTTCTTTGTAACATGGGCTGGCTCCTTGCAATCCCACAACAAGGAAAACCTCATAGCCTTGTAGATATCTAAATCCATAGTGGGGAACAATGACTCCTCCAGTGTTCTCCATGCTATCAAGAGAAACAATCATGCATAGTGGAATTTCTTTCCTTCTTCTTGTGCCTCTCGATAGTCATCTAAAAATTCCTGGCACAAATATCTTGCCCAATTGAACCAGACGACCTTTTGCACTATGCAACCAATGATACGACAATCATGGGTATCTCGTCCACCAGATACTTCCTCATTATTTTAACAGCCAAAATGTGCTTCAAAAAAAGCATAGCTGGATCATTAATGGAGCTGATTAAAAATCCCCTAGACTTCCTGATTAAATCATACTCCTTCTTCGTCATCTTAGCCAAATTTTTCTCCTGAGATATTTTGAGGAATGCATTGGCAGGGTTTTCTCTTTGGTAGGGAAGCACAGTTATCCCTCTAATCAACATATCATCAATGAGGATCCTCGCCCCCAACGACATACATCCATCGTGCACCAATGCCAACAACCAGTGCACACAAATTATGTTGATATTGTTGTGCCCAAAGTGTGGAATATAGAGCATATTCAATAGCCCATCTCATTGAATTCCTGCTGCCCGTGACAGTAGTTCAACCATTGTCTCCATCTTCCTCATAGTAAACTAATTTCAAATACTTTCTGGGCTCAAACTGGGGATACTTTCTCCAATCGTTAAGATCCTAGTCCTCCATGCACAATTTTTGCACCCTTGTGAAAAATTCTCCATCAATCGACACCTCAACCATTAACAATGGTGTAAAAACTTTGAATTTTATAGCATCTAGGTCCTTGGTAAGCTTGGTAGTTGGCTTTCATGGCAGAATATGAGGTGGAAACCTAGAGATCAGTTCCACATCTTCTACGTCAATATCTTCGATTCCTCGAGCCATTTCTTCCACATCTGAATCTTGGGGATCCATCTATTGTTTCAGCTTGTCTAGCCTCTCCTTATTTCTCTGTTCCTTAGTGAATTTTCTCGGCGATTGATTATCTAGAAGCTACTTCATCTTCCTTTTTTACATGATTGCACTAGTAGTTTGCTTCCTTGGGGACCTCATCCTGGTGACAGGTGCTGGTGATGTATTAGTCATTAGGAATCCTAGCCCTCGTCTAAGAAATTCTTGCTCAATCTCCTCACAATTCATGCAACAAAAGGATCGGCTCACACTTAAGAGAAAAAACACTAGTATAAATCTCAGCGAGAAAAGTGTTCGAAATTGGAGTGGGTTTCCATATTTATAACCCTTTTGAATTTCAAACTTCATGATCTCCTTCAAATCCACCTCATAAATGCAAATTTGGTGATAGATGTTCCTAGATTTTCTCATACAATGCGTCCCCCCTACTCCTTTTAATGATAATTTCCCTATCAAGTCAACTGTAGCAATCACAATGATCATATTCTAGATGAACTATATCAGACCCCTCCTCCACCTGCGCCATCCTCGTGAATATCGCACAAGACTTCCTCCTCGATGAAGTGCTTCTTTGGCAGCGTAGTTTAAAGTCTCTTGCTTCCTTCCAACTGCCTATAGCACTAAGACTCTTCGCCATTCATATAGTCATTGCGCAGTCCCATGGACACAATCATCCCTATAGAGTTTCAACCTACTCCCACTTACTCATCCAGGAAAGAGTTCTCCATTCAACTTCATGAGATGAACTGTGACACCATCTGAGATATCCTAGACAATGTATGGTCCTAAATAATGCATTTGTAATTTTCCCAAGAATTTTTCAAAATTACTATCATTCAATAACAAAAACTCTCCATTCTTGAAAGTTTTTTTTCTTGATATGCTAGATGTACCAATCTTTTCCCTTGGCTTTCTTCATTTTTTGGTGGAATCCTACAATAAAGTGATATTCCTCGAGTGCGAGCAGTTTTTCCAATATCTCCTTCATAATGTCACTGTCCACCATGTCCATGACTATGGAAACTATAAGAATCAGTACTATGTATTCCATAGGCATTATGGATTCCTTTCCATAAACCAACCTAAACAGAGTTGTCCCATCAACTTATTGCAAGTAGTCCTCAATTCCCATAAAACAGTGGGTATGTGCACATCCCAATAATTTATGTTGATGTTGCATATTTTAGTTAGAGAATTCTCCAAAATTTTGTTGAAAGCCTCAACCCTGCAGTTCGCCTAAGGATGATAAGGCATACTCTTTTGATGATGTACCTAAAACCATTTTGTTAATGCTTCAATAGTTCTGTGTAGGAAGTTTGATCCTCAGTCACTCATCAAGATATTTGGATATCCAAATCTCGACAAGTGCATCAATTTCTTCACTGCAATCCTTTATCGGTTGTGTTTCAGCCCACCTAGTCAGATAATCCGTCATAGTAATAATGTATCACACACCAATCTTCTTTCCTGGTGGATTGATCAGCCCAAAAAGTTCAATCATCCACTTATCAATGAAAACTCATCCATTCTCAACACTCTCCTGGTCCTTGGAAAGACATCACAAGAACTAAAATGTTCTTTGGAATCCTTGTGCACCCTGGGACACCATAGTCCTACTCTAAAAATCTTTTTCATAGTGGTTTTTCCTGCATAGTGTCCTCCCATGACACCACCATGTCTTTCTGCCAAAATATTGTGACTTTCGTTCTTAGGGACATATCTGTGTAAGATCTCATCGGGGCCCAATTTAAACAAATGTCCCATAGTTAGAGAAAAATATGTAGCTCTGCATATGAGTTATTTCTTTTATTCAGTCGTATACTCCTCATGGGCTTCTCTAGTAGACAAATAGTAAATGATATTGATGAAATGATCATTATAATCCCTTACTACAAAGAGTTGTACATCAAGCAGTTCTTCTTCAATGTTCATTGGTTCCTCTCCAGTCTCAATTATGGACAAATGATCTGATCCATCATTCAATCACCCTAGCTTAACTATTACTTCAAAATTGTACTCTTGGAACAACACCACCTGCATATCTTCCCCCCCAACACAGTCTTTTTCACCAAGTACTTCAAAGTAGAATGGTCGGTGAACATCTTGAAGTGTGCACCTTATAAGTAATGCCTGAATTTCTGTAGCGTGTAAACCATAGCTAAGCCCTCTTGTTCCATTGTGGAATAATTTCTTTCTTCCTTAGATAACTTTCAACTCACAAATGCAATGGGGTGATCAATATCCCCTTATCTTGGCTTCACTAAGATAGCCCCCAAAGCTATGCATGATGCATCTACATGAACATGGAACTCCTTCCTCCAATCTAGAAATACTAGAATCGGTGCAGTGACCATTTTTTCCCTTAAGATGCCAAGGCTCTTCTGACATTAATTGTCACAACAAAATTTGACATCTTTCTTCAATAATATTTCCATCGGTGTAGGGATATGCACGTAGGCCTTTATGAACTCCTAATAATAACCAGTGTGCCATAGAGTCGCACGTAGCTGCTTCACATTCTTTGGCAAATCTAAATTGATAATAACATCATTTTTTGAAGGGTCCACCATCAATCCCTACTTTCAAACAACATGTCCTATTAATATTCCATATTGTACAAAAAAATACAGTCTTTTATGTTCAACGAGATTTGATATTTCCTATAGGTATCCAACATCAAGGACAAGCTCAAAACATGCTTCTTTACTAGTCCAAAGATTGTCCAGCCATCAAAGTAAACCTCTAGGAATTTGTGAATGAATTTTTTAAATGTTACGACGATAACTATGGAGAATATCGCAGGGGCATTCTTCAATCCAAATGACATGACTCTATACTGAAACGATCCCCATTCCATAGAAAAATTAGTCTTACTCATATCTTCCATTGCGATATTAATCTAATGGTGCCACAAAAATCATATGTAAAGAAGTAGGCCTCTTGTCCTCCCACATTATCCAAAAATTCATGAGTAAATGTTGTTGGGAATGGGTCATACACGCATGCATCGTTCAACTCTCTTATATCGACACAAATCCTTATCTCCCTTAGTATTTTTCTCATGCACTAGCATCACGCTCACCCATTTGGATTCTTCCATAGGTTCAATTATTCCAACCGTGACCATCTTCTCGAGCTCCTCCTTCTCCTTCTCTTTGTATTTTGGGTTTAGCCTATACAATCGTTGTTTGAAAGGTTTCACATCTAGCTTCAAAGTGATCTTCATTACGCCTAGATTTCCTATAATACCCTTTAGCTCAGTGAACTTCATTGAAAACAAATCCTAGTACTCATGTAGTAATTCAGTGACCTTACCTATGATATCCTCATCCCAGTAATCTCCGATACACGCAAATTTGGGCTTGGGCTTTGAGCCTATATTGAATTTATTTTTCTTAACAGGTTGTGTGATGTCAGGTATGTCAACGTATAGTCCTATAACCTCATGTTGTCCTTCTAATTCAGGTATGTTAATGTTGCACAAATCTTCCTTGCCCTCTTCCGTAGTCATATTATAGCATTCTATTGTGTGTTGCAACTGCGTGTTCAAATTGGGTTGTACCCAAGTCATTGGCTCATTTGGTGTATGAAAAATTTCTTCTTTGATTTCTTGAAGGGCATCATCGATCCATTAAAAACCATATTCAAATCTAAAGGTCAATATGAAGCTTTCCTTCAGACCATACTAGTCAATGGTGCCATGGCATAACTATGTTTTGAGATACCAATTCATCGGTATCACATCCAAAATGTGGACAAATATATGTACCCATTAGGGTCGATGTTCTTCGCCACATGTCATAGCCCAATGAGTCAAGTGTTCTTGGGGATCATCCTTACCATTTTACTTCTTTTCAAGCTTTTTGTTTGCATGAAAAGTGTTCTTAGGGATCATCCTTACCATTGTACTTCTTGGTGATACTCCTTAAAATATCCTATAATGTCTTTATGCGTTTATGCGTGCCCCACCATTGCACAAGTGTAGCCCTCAAAGCTATATCCAAGGCCTAAAATAACTGTTCTTCTGGTACATCCTTTTCAAACTCATCAAGAAATAAGCTGACATCACCTATCCCATCATAGTAACGTAAATAACACACCTCCGTTGAGATGCAGGGAAGAGATTTTGTAAGTCTATTACAACGTAGAGTAGAAACTTCATGCAACTGGTTCTTCTAGTTCTCCAATTCCTCATCAGAGTCTGAGACACACGAACTATCCTTTTCCCACCTTATCCTCCCATTTTTTGTGGGGTTGATCCAATCCTCGTCTCACATAGTTAATTTAAACATATGGTCAATATCTTCATCTCCATATTCATCACAGATAGGGTCTTGTTGTAGTGGCTACAACCACCCTCCAAAATTTTTCCTTAGCTTCATTTTGGAGCCTCCCTACCAACCATCCTCAACAACATGTCTTACACTGTCAGGTACATAAGCTTGAGTGGTTTTCTAGTATATTTCTAGCTTATGCATGATAGCTTCTTACATCCCCCTCACAGGCTGCTTCCTTGGACTTGGTCCTACTGTAGGCTGAGAAGCTCCCAGAAGAAATTACACAATTCTGGAGGGGAATGAACCTTCCATCTAGAAATTGTGGAATCCTAACTGAAAACCTACTAGGATCTAGAATTTCACAATTCTTCCTATCAATCTTCACTAGAAAAACTACGCAATATGTCCTAGCAAGACTTCTCAGCCTAGAAACTGTGCAATTCTGGGCAGTCGTCACCTGTTGCTCCTAGAAATTATGCAATCCCTTTAGGACACTCAGTCCAGCAGCTAGCAGAAATTGCGCAAATCCAATGAAGTAGCCTCTTGGGCTAAAAAATTGCGCAATACAGACAAATAGGCTTCCTTGAGAAAATTGTGAGGTTTGACCCAGGATAGCTGCTCAACTCAGAAATTGTGAGATACAGTTAGAGAAAATTCCTTGAGAAAATTGTGAGGTCTCACTTGGGACAACTTCTCAGTGCAAAAATTGTGTAATCCTAGGAGACAGTTACCTGTTCCTCCTAGAAATTGTGCAATCCCTTTGGGATAGCCATCTTTGCTCAACCCATAAATCATACAAATTTTCATCCCAGGCTTGCAGACCAATGCATGTGCCTTCAGGTTGACCAGTTCCCTCTGGGACCAAGAAAAACTAATTTGCATGCATGGACTACCTCTCGCAAGGCAAGATGCAAACGCATCTCTTGATTCAGGGATATATTTTTAGCAGATGGAGGTTACATGCAAGGATCATTTCAAAAACCTCCCACCAAGTGTCGATTTTCCTAGATTTGTGGCATGCATGTTGCAACCTCAATTTTATCAAAACTCATCAATTGGATGTTGCAGAGCTCATTCCTCACATCAACCTTACAGCTATGACATCCCACATCACGTATAGGAGTCATTGACACATCCATCTCAAATGTTTCAGGGTAAGCTTTCTTTTCATGTCTCATGCTGCATTTCAGTCGTTTTTTGTGTTTCACTTTGTGTAAGTGTTGTCTTATTAATTTCAATGAGCGCTTGCTATCATTTTGATGTATGCTAGCTTGTAGAAGCACTATTTTAGTTTTCATTTGTGTCTAACTGTTGTCGCATGCATGACATAGTTTTTTCACTGACGGTCACTGCTGTGGCGACTCACTTCACACACATTCATGCTTTCCTTTTTTTCTAAATCCTGCACTTGTTGTTTACATGGATGATAAAATATTGATCCATGACCTAAATGATAGCTCAAATTTCAAAGTGTTCAAAAGAGTGTCAAACCTGAGTGACTAGATAGATCTCGTCTTCCTAATTTCGACACCTTGAACAGTTCAAAAAACTGAAACCGTATGAAGGAGTTATCACAATTTGAAAAGTCTAGTAAACTGCAATTTTTAGACATTTGACCAAGATTAATTTGGTTTTTTAAAATATTAAAAAAAGTATATTCCTTGGAATATTCCCTTTTGGGGTAAGTGCTAAAGCTTTCCTTAAATGCCTTTCTTTAAGTTTCGTACTGAGCATGTGGGTAGTATTCAAAAAGTCGGAAACGGTATCTCTCATGGACAAAAAACTATAAATGGTATTCTATGATTTCACATGATTACCTTAGCGGTCAACACATAGCACAGGAAAAATACTTTTCTCGTGCACTCTCAACCTGATATCGGTCTTGTAAGAATCTGCATGAGATTGCACAACAGTCATTCAATTGGATGGGTCACATCGACTGTGGAGATCGTGCAAGTTAGTTGGTGAGTGGACGACGTGATGTCCGTTGGATCGAGTAGGATAGATCGACGGTGGAAACTCTGCTATTTGAAATGCTTACAGTGAGGATGATCCCTAATCGTCAGGATTATACGGCCTCATATGCATGCCCGAACTGTTATTGTAATGGCTCACCTCTGACTGTTAGCTTGGTAGAGCAACTAAAAAGGCTGTTACGCTAAGTTTAACTGGAGTTAGGTGCAGTTCACCAAATTTAGTGGAGTATCCCTAGGGGATATTGATTAAATGCACTCCACGAGAAGTTTTTAACTAGAGGGAGTGAAACAAGAGGCTATCTAGGCTAATTTCAACCGTCTGAAGCCAATGGAATAGTCTAGAGAGGCCGAAGAAGTCATTTTCATAGAGATTTTCATCCAGGGAGATTTTGGAGCTTAGGGCCACTAGGAGTTGGAGGTAATTATAGGAGCTGCCAATACTTGTTCTTTGCAAATGAATAGTCATTCATGACTGTAATGAGCCTTTTGAATCCATTGTAGGGATTTTCAGAAGCATCTGAAGACTTATAAAGGTTGAGATGCTATAGGGAAGTTTCAGGCAAGTAAGTGCCAACCGTGGAAGAAGGTGAAGTTTATGGATGTAGTGCTCATTTTGAGAAAATTTTCAGTCTATTTTCAGTGTTTGATACGTGTTGGAGATAGTGGATGAGGTTTCAGAGATAGTTAAAGAATTCTAAAGGAGTTACCATCAAGAAGCTCATTGTAGCTCAGAGCACTGATTGAAGGAATCAAGTCTAAGGGATCTTAGATCTGTTTACAGAGTGATGAAAACCATGACAGGGATATAGATGGTATTCTAAGCCCATTGGCTCAGTTCAGTAGTCTTTGGAGTTAAGTGTGGAACATGTAAAAGAAACTTTGCCATAATCCCAAAGAGCCAAGTCAAGATGACAAAAGCTCAAGGAGACATAGCCCACGATATTTGGGTGAAATCCTAGATTAAATTTGTTACATTATATCGCTATTATATGTGTTTAATATGAGCACAAACAAATGGACTTAAAGCACTTAAACAGTTAAAAGAAAACATATGCCCGTTTCAAGTATTTAATTCCGCAAATTTCATATATAAGCTAGATCATTTAATTATTTAACTGAGTGGGAGGTTCTTGTAAGCATAACAAGTTATCAAACCCCCCTTTCAGATCAGGTGGTATTAGAGCAGGTTGCTTGATTGACAAAGCAATAATTTTCTTGATTGATAGAGTAGTAGGTTTCTTGTTTGACTTGAAAGGTGTTTAAACAATATAAAGAATTTGACTATTTGACTTTTTGTAAACTGATTGTTTTTTGAGTTTGCGAAGGTGAAGGGAAAGATACTGATAACCAAGTCCAGGAAAGGACAAGAAGGAAGAAGGGTTGAAGGCATTCTCCTTATCCAAAGGACCTAAAGGAAACCCTTGAAGCACAAGAGGTTTTGTTTGCAAAAGGATAATTGAATAAGAGTTTGACTCTACAGCCATTCAGTTCAGAAATTTTGTCATAGAATTTGAAAGCTTTGTGAATTTTGTTGAAGTTATTTCATTCATTTCTATAATGACAACTTCTACAAGTGAGTTTTCAAATTCCTCCTCCTTCACAAGATTATTTGATGAGGGCATGCATTGAGACTTGTTCATCATGATGGCTATGGTGAAACAAATGTATGAAGATGAAAAGAAAAGCACCAAATTTCGAGAGCATTTGAATTCCATGAAGGAAGAGAAGCAGTTTCTTTTTGACAAGTTGCAGGAAATAGAGAGCCAACTTCATATTGCAAATATGAACCTAGAAAGGATGCATGAGATGGAGGCATAACTCCTTGTTGCCAAAGAAGCTTCAGTCAAGCATCAGTTTGAAGAAGAGGTAAACAATTCTAGTTCGTCTTCAATTTCCTCTAAGAATGTTTATGTTGGTTTTTTTGGAAAACATACAAGAAGCATAGGTTCCAAGTTGATGTCAAAAATGGGCTATGAAGGAAAAGGATTGGGAAAACATGCACAAGGCATAGTTGAGCCAATAATGGTTGAGCAAGGGCCTAAGTATTTGGGTCTTGACTATGGACAACTTATGGAGAAAGTTCCAAAGCAGCCATGAAGGCAATTGAAATAGTTCCTAGAAGGAGTTTCATTTTAGGTTATCTACCTCAAGTTTGTAAAGATTGTATTCATGGGGAATGCAATTGTTTGAAATGTACTTTGCAAGAAGAAGATGTTCATAAGCATGCACTTGAACAAGGGATTTGTGAAAGCTTTAAAATCATTGAAGAGATTGATGGTGTTCTGAAGGGAGCCACTTCTTCATTTGATTCACCTTCTCATGAAGGCAACAAAGGTGAAAGAGGAAGGTATAAATCTGATTTCAATCACATTTCTTTTGATTATGTTAAGCATGTTAAATTTCAACATAAGCATTGGAAAAAAATTGCATGTTACTTTTGTGGTTTGGTTAACCATAGTGTTTGTAGATGTTGGAAGAAAATGGCCACATACAGGAAACATTTGAAGAAAAGGAGGCAAGAAGCCAAAGGTCCATTGGGAAAGGAAAATTATGTAATAAAGAAGATGAACATGTATTTCAATTATTTCCATAAGCAAGGACATATTGCTGAAAAGTGTTGGACTTTGAATGAAGCAATGCTTCCACAAAATTTGAAGAAGGTGGAAAAGGAGAATGGCAAGAATGGAAAGGAAGTTTCCATAATTGATGTGTTCTAGGATGATTCACATGTTGATGTCAACGTGCAGTTAAAGGAAGCGCCTTTGATGTGGATTGGTAAGAAATGGTTAGAGTTCTTATCTAATTAAAGGATTGCATGTCTTTTGATTTAATACATTTCTATGCCAATGGAATGAAAGTTGCAGGGTTTTACCAAAAAGGTGAATGGAAAAGTTGAGTATGATACTTGCTTTATTGCAGCAAAATAATATTCATTTCAGCTTTGTAAGTACATTTTCATTTGATTGAGGATCTTGCACTAAGGATATTGTACTTATGATTGTGTTTGAGAGAACATTGAAGAATGGAATACATACATGGGAATGGTATGTATGAACAAAGGAATGTTGATGATTTCATTGTATTTGAACATATATGTGTAATTGACTTGATGGTCGATTGCTTTGTTTAAACATGCATGCAATTTCATATTGACTTGGAAAAGTTGATTTTGTCTCCAAGATTGAAAAAGGGAGATAATGATGAAGTGTTTCACAAGAGGTGGAATTCTTTCTACTTTGAAAAAGAATCGTCAAGTTCCTTTTGTACATGCTTGATGTGGACAGTCAATCGTTTGAAAAAGGAATTTTTTTGTTGACTTGTGATTTAGTCAATCATTTGTACACCCAGATGTAAGAGACATGATGATAATTCACATGATGTGAATTTATGTCGTCAAGTTGTTTCTTGCATTATGTTTTTTTTGACAAGATGTCAGAAGAAGATTTGCAGCAACAAAAGTTGCCATAGAAGTGGCTTGGTAAGAAGTCATTTGACTTCTTGACACAGTAAAACATACTTTCATTGGTACATATTCAAATTTCAGTTAAGTATGCATATATTTACGATGTAATCTCATGTTTGTTTGAGCCACCCTGGGTCGATGATTAAGGAAGCATTGTTAAACTACCTTCTATAAACTTCTCCACAGAAATTTCGAATGAGTTCAAGGAAGACAATTCTTAACAGGAGGACAAGCACATCCAGGAGGGGAAGTGTCGACTACCTTCTAGTTTTGGTTCAAAGGCACTAGCCATGCAAGGCAAGTGTATGGAGGCTGAAAGAAGAGGGTTTTGTACTCTCATCTACTTTACAGATTAGTATATCAGTCTTTTGGGGTCCAAAAGATTCCTAATGGGGAGGAGTGATCAGATATTGATCCATGACCTAAATGATAGCTCAAATTTCAAAGTGTTCTAAAGAGTGTCGAACCTGAGTGACTAGATAGATCTCGTCTTCTTTATTCTGGCATCATGAATGGTTCGAAAAATAGAAACTGTATGAAGGAGTTATCGCAATTTGAAAAGTCTAGTAAACTGTAATTTTTGGACATTTGACCAAGATTAATTTGGTTTTTGAAAATATTAAAAAAAGTATAGTCCTTGGAATATTCCCTTTTGGGGTAAGAACTAAACCTTTCCTTAAACGTCTTTCTTTAAGTTCCTTATTGAGCACGTGGGTAGTATTCAGAAAGTGGGAAACAGTATCTCGCATGGACAAAAAGTTGTAAATGGTATTCTATGATTTCACGCAATTAACCTTAGTGGTGGACACGTAGCACAGGGAAACTAATTTTATTTTGCGCTCTCGACCCAATATCGGTTGTGCAAGAATCTGTGTGAGATTGCATGACAATAGTTCGATTGGATGGGTCACATTGACAGTGGAGATTGTGCGGGTTCATTGGTAAGCGGATGATGTGATATCCGTTGAATCGAGCGGGATAGATCGACGGTGGAGATTCCGCTATTTGAAAAGCTTCTAGTGAGGATTATCCCTAATCGTTAGGATTGTGCCACCTCATATGCACACCCAAAATGTTATGTTAATGACTCACCTCTGACTGTCAGCTTGGCAGAGTAGCTAAAAAGGCGGTTATGCTAAGTTTAACTGGAATTAGGTGTAGTTCACCAAATTTAGTGGAGTATCCTTAGGGGATATTGATTAGGTGCACTCCAGGAGTAGTTTTTGACTAGAGAGAGTGAAATAAGAGGCTAGCTAGGCTAACTGGAGCCTTTTGAAGCCAATGGAATAGTTCAGAGAAGCTGAAGAAGTCATCTTCATAATGATTTTCAACCAGGGAGATTTTGGACCTCAAGGCCACCACGAATTGGAGGTAGTTGTACGAGATACCAGTATGCATTCTCAGCGAACCAATAATCATTACTGACTGTAATGAGCCTTTTGAATCCATTGTAGGGATTTTCAAAAGCATTTGAAGACTTATAAAGGATTAGACACTATAGGGAAGTTTCAGGAAGCCCAGTGCCAACTGTGGAGGAAGGCCTAGTTTGGAAATGCAGTGCTCATTTTGAGCAAATTTCAGTCTATTTTCAGTGTTTCATATGTACTGGAGATAGTGGATGAGGTTTCAGAGATAGTTAAGGAATTTTGAATGAGCTAGTGCCATCAAGAAGCTCAGGGTAGCTTAGAGCATTGATTGAAGGAATCAAGTGTAAGGGAGCTTAGATCTATTTACAGAGTGATGAAAACCATGACAGGGATATAGATGGTATTCTCTGCCCATTGGTTTAGTTTAGTAACCTTTGGAGTTAAGTGTGGAACTTGTAAAAGAAACTTTTCCATAATCCCAAAGAGCCAAGTCAGGATGACAAAAGCTCAAGGAGACGTATCCCACGATATTCGGGTGAACTCCTGGATTAAATTTGTTGTTATGTTTATTTGCTACATTATATGGCTGTTATATGTGTTTAATATCAACAAAAAAAAATGGACTTAAAGCACTTAAATAGTTAAATGAAAACATAGACCTGTTTCAAGTATTTAATTCTACAAATGTCATATATAAGGTAGATCATTTAATTGTTTAACTAAGTGGGAGGTTCTTGTAAGCATAACAAGTTATCAAACCCCCATTTCAGATCAATGGATGATCATTCACAATTTTTTTCACTCATCTCATCATACATTCAGACTTCTCATGTTTTTAGTCACCAGTCAGCCAATCTCGGCTGCCTTTGCCTGAGTTGTGCCTTGCCTGGCTAGCACTATGTATTTTCAAAAGTGAAGGCCATGCCTTCCCTCCAGAAATTGTTCAAGTCTAGCTCGAAACTAACCTCTAGGCTTGCATTTCACAATTCTTGGAGGCAATGTCTTGCTGGCCCTAGAAATTGCGCAATGCAATTTTCTGGTTGCATGTCACTACTGACTGAAATTGCACATTGCACAGCTTAAGTCCTTAGTAGGCCAGGCTGGACAGTGCATTGCACATTTCAAGTATTCAGTCAACCTCCCGATAGCCTGGACTATCCCTTGCATAGTTTTGGTAGTCAGTATCCCAGCTTTTCGGTGAAAATTATGTAATCTTCACAGAAAGTCACACATGGATGTTGCATTTCAGTCCTCTAGTTTGTTTTGGTTTTCGACTAAAAGATTGTTTTTCATGAGTGTTGCTATGTCTTTAGGTATCATGGGTGTTTGTGTTCCTCTCAGCTGCACAAGTACAATGGATTCCAGGAGAGTAGAGTCGAAGACACCGTTCAAAGCACACTTGGGGATGCAGTCGATCAAGTGTCTACGAACTTGCCTATCTATGAATACATCAAGTTGCTTAGGGACAAGGATATCAAGTTGAATGGAAATGACATCACAACGAGCAACACCATCAGTAGTAGCAAAAGGCATCACACCTTCATGCAATGAATGCAAGAGGAAGGTTGTTGACAACACAGAGGCAAAACAAAGTTGCAAGCTCAAGCATATCCACTTGTGATGAAAGAAAATTTGAGGCTTAGGCTATGAGGCGATGGCATGAAAAGACAATAGCATGAAGGTAGAGAAAGAAATAGAGAAGGAGTTGCATGTGCTTAAGTAGCAACTCAAGGAAGAATAGGAGCTACATGGATGAGAGAATCAGTTGCAACAGGAACAGAGTGAAGTCTTGCATGGATTGCTCAAGCCATTTTTTCTCACATGGGTACATGTGCATTGTAATGTCTTGTCAAGTGGAAGTTCAAGTGTCAATCATTGAATGTAACAGTCATAGAGTAGTTGAAGAGTCATGAGGATAGATGAATGATCACAAAGGGGAATGTTAAGGGTCACCCCACGCTTTGCTATAAATAGTCCCTCATAACTCATTGTAGAGGCGTTTGGTCAGCCAATCTTCCAATAGGAGTATCTCAGTGAAAGCTTGGACAATATTGTAATGAGCCTTGGCTTCTCCACTATGCAGAGCTAGTATATCTCTTTGAAGGAGCAGGCGGTTGTGACTGTAACGTTCCGCTATCGAAATTAGTGGTTTGACATGGATGTATTGTATGACTAGAACTTACACTTCTTAATATAGCAGATTCAACAAGTTTCATATATATGTGGTATTGTATTCCAACTATCTTGTTTACTCTAAATGATATATGTATATGTTTTCTTATGCATGCAAGTACATACTATTCTATATAAGTATGTATGAATCTTATGGAAATGTGCTGATTGGTTTAACCATCACTTTGGATTATTAGCTAAATTGCTTTCTAGTTTGTTATGCATCTTTGCTTGTGTGTTCCCTTCCAAGCTGCGTGCTATCACAGGTTTCCAAGGGGTGCACTCACCCCACTCTCTGTGTGTTAGAACCATTTATGCACCTTCCTTGTCTTGCCGCAACTGTCATACCCTTGCTACCAACTAGGACATCTTACTTCCCTATGTGTGAAAACGCGGTCAAGGCAATACTGTATGACCCACTATTGGGACTCCTACACCAAATGGTTTGAGGTCTAATTGGGACTTCTTACTGGGGAGATCCACTGACATGTTGGTGGGTCTAGCATCATCAACATTTCTCATGCTAGAAGGAGGGCAAGATGACAAGCTGTGTCCTCTCATCTTGTCTTGAACCTTTGCACATCTATCATGGAATATTACACACTCAACCCTCCTCGATGTTTTTTACATGTTGAACCTGTCCACATCATGAGGGAGTTTTTTGATCTTATATCTACATACACATATCACAGTGATGGCGAACTGATCTGGCTTGTGTTTTTACATGATTTCCTTACCATGATTCACATGGAAGATGGATGTTCGGACGAACATGCTAGTTTGCTACTTGGATGCACACTTCGTGAATCACTACATCGGTGGTTATGTAGCATACCGACTGACAATGTGCACTCACTTGAGAACTTCTGTGATCTCATTGAAGATACTTTCCATCATTTTGAACTAGAACATCTCAACAACAAACTATTACAACAATGGGAAGCTCGGCAACAATCACCTATGGATTTTTGGCAGCACTTCTGTGATTTTCAGTTTCAAGCTCCAAAGAGCTAGGTGAAATTCTTTTATATTTGGGACAGATTCAAGTATTGTATTAAGAAATCTACCCATCCCAAGAAGAAGTTTGAGCCCAAGCCTCACTCAGTATTCTTTAGTGATGGAGTTGCGCAATCATAGATGGATACAGTCATTGTCATAAGTGATTGTTCATCGTCCCCTCATCAAATAGCTCCACCATTGTAGAGTGATGCGAGAGATCAAGCTCACACATCAGTTCAACTTTCACATCTTCCCAGCATCACTGCACTTAATTTTTGTTCATATTTGGTTGTGAGTCTGTCGAGTTGTCATATGCATTATGTACCACAACCTCCATCTTCATACTCGGATGATCCTTTGGATGATATTGTCTTGTGTTCTTCCATTCCAGACTCTACAATTGTTGTGAATGAGGATCATGCCATTGACGGAGTTGGTGTTGCACAACCAACATGCATTGTCATTCATGAAGAGTATGACTGTGAGCTTGAGTATCAACACTTGGTGAAGGATGACTCCCTTCTGTCTGAGCCCCCTCCATTATTTCCAAACATCTTTGGTGGACCTACCATCCATGATTTCGCATGTGTACTTTCATCTACAGATGCACCCATTATTGGTCACTTGCAGGACACACCGCATGTGATTCCATCATTCGACAATGAAGAGGATAAATTATTCATTGAAAATCCACTTGAATTTTCATCTGCCTTTTTCAGAAACACAGAGGGTGAATTTGTCCGCTTCTCATATGCCCCTATGTTTGATTCATCAGATGATGAGGATGCCGATGAAATCATTGATTTTGTCGATCATAGCTGTCATGATCTATTTACTCCCATATTGTATCACAATGATGATTCTATTTTAGTTTATTTTTCGAAGCCACCGATTTATGATGATTTATCTGACGACGAAGTAGAAATGCCCCAGGCTGTTGAGGCAATTCAGCTCAAGCTGATGGTTATGTCAAGCCCTTGTTATCGTGAGGTTGGTTTCACTTCCCATCAGGAAATTGTTGAAACACCCAAGGCTCCTCATCACTCATCTGTATGCATTAAATATCAATCTCACACACAGATCATACTTCCTCCACTCAAGTTTCACGATCCCATCACTCACGCATTAGAGGAATTTTACATTGCAAACACATGTGCATGAAACAAGTTGTCTTTGTTTCTTTCATTTGCTTGCATGTCACATTAAACAGTATGGGTATGCTTCATCGCTGCACGTGGTGTCGTACAACACCATGACAAGTCCACATACCATGTGTCATGTACTTGCACTCACTTATGTCTTGTGGACACTTTTAAACATGAAGTGTGTTTGTCTTAATTATTATATATATTTTTTTTATTTGTTGGCACAACCAGGTTGCTCGCAGACCATGCTTTCACCAACATGGGTCAACCAATGCATTGGTGGTTGCATTGGAAGTATCACTTCATGTGATCAAGCCTATGCACCATTAACTTAGGAGTAGGAGTAGTGTTTTCTTTTGGTTGTGTTCTTGCATGCTTGTTTTCTTACCTACTTCTCATGTTTGTCTTCTTTATTGTTTGCTTTCCGCTTTGCTTTCGCATTTACTTCTGCTTCTTCTTTTATTTGTTGTTTGTTTTCTTGTTTTTTTTCATAGGTTAGTTTCACATGAAACCATGCATGAATCTTCAAACAAGGTGGGTAAAGTACAAGAGGCCTTGTGTAGTTATCACTACTTAGTTATCTAGCATCCTACCTCTATATGAATAACTTTTTACTTTTAGTCCATGATACATTGATGGAAAATATGTATTGTTTGAATTGAACCTTGGTGAAACACAATGCTTGCATGCTAACTAGTGTCACCTACTGTAGTCGGTTATTTGTTGGGTTAACCCTTGTCAGCGCAATCAAGTAGAGTAAGGTGAGGGGAAAAACCTTAACATGAATGTCATAGGTATATAATAAACTAATTCTCTGAAGGAACAACCTCTTCTGCTCTCAATAAGTCAGGAGCCCTCTTCTGCCTCTTAAATGAATAAGTGCTATGCATAGTTATGAAATGGAAAATGAAAAAAATGAAAAGTGAAAAATTTCAACAACAAAAAAAATGAAAAATGAATAAGGAGAAAGAAGAAAAATGCTTCTTGCATAGAGAGGTGATGCAAGTAACTCCGTCGAGGTATTGACCAGGCTCGCTGGCAGTGGAGTGAGGCTTGAGTTCCTACATGGCTCCACCAGGGTACTATCCAGGCCTATCAGCAGCGGAGCAACACCAAAGATGAAAGTAAGACTCTGACAGCTATACTTCTTGTGCACCAATATACCCCTCATCCCTAATTGAAATGACAGTGTTGGCTTGGCTTGGAATGTGTGTCGACCTACCAAGAGCTTGGCAGATGCTACATCTTACAATCAATCAAGTGTGGGAACCAAGGCAAACTCATAACTAAACAATACTTTTGAAGGTGTTAGACTTTCCTTTCACGAACAAGGTCCATTCAGACAGTTGGAGTTCTACCAGTGTGTTGCTAAGTGTTGTAGTGCTTACAACCACCCTCCAAAATTTTTCCTTAGCTTCGTTTTGGAGCCTCCTTATCAACCATCCTCAGTAGCATGTCTTGCAATGTCAAGTACATAAGCTTCAGTGGTTTTCTAACAAATTTCTACCCTGTGCATGATAGCTTGTTGCATCCCCCTCACAGGCTACTTCCTTGGACTTGGTCCTACTGTAGGCTGAGCAACTCCTTCAAGAAATTGCGCAATTCTAGAGGAGAACCAAAATTCCCTCAAGTTATTGCTCAATCCTAACTGGAAGCCTACTAGGCTCTAGAATTGCACAATTATGCCTATCAACCTTCACTGGAAAAACTGTACAATACTCAGCACAAAAATTGCGCAATTTTGGGCAGCCATCACATGTTGCTCCTAGGAATTGCACAATATCTTTGGCACAACTAGCTCAGCAGCTAGCAGAAATTGCACAAATCTAGCGAGGCAGTCTCCTCGGCTCAGAAATTATGCAATACAGTCATACATGATTCCTTGAGAAAATTGTGAGGTCTGACCCAAGACATCTGCTCAGCTCATAAATTGTGAGATATAGTCAGACGGGCTTCCTTAAGAAAATTGCAAGGTCTAACACAGGACAGTTGCTCAGCCCAAAAATTACGTAATCATGGGAGATAGTCACCTATTCCTCCCAGAAATTGTGCAATCCCTTTAGGACAACCATCTCTGCTCAGCCTAGAAACTACATAGATTTTCATCCCAACCTTGTAGAACAATGCATTGCCTTCAGGTTGACCATTCCCTCTAGGAATGAGAAAAATTGATTTCCATGCATGGAATACTTCTCCCAAGGCAGCATGTAAAGGTATCCCTTGATTCAGGGATCTATTTTTAGCAATTGGAGGTTACTTGCAAGGATCATTTCAGAAACCTCCCACCAAGTGTCACTTTTACTAGATTTGTGGCATGCACATTGCAACCTTGATTTTATCAAAACTCATCAACCGGATGCTGTAGAGCTCATTCCTCACATCAAGCTTGCATCTCTAACATCCCACATCACATCTAGGAGTCGTCGCCACATCCAACTCAGCGGTTTCAAGGTAAGCTCGATTTTCATGTCTCACATTGCATTTCTATTTCTTTTTGTGTTTCATTTTATGTAAGTTTTGTCTTCTTGATTTCAGTGAGCGCTTGCTGTTGTTTTGATGTATGCTAGCTTGTAGAATCACTATTTCAGTTTTTGTTCACATCTCACTGTTGTCACATGCATGAAACTATTTTTGCATGGACGGTCACTGTTTTGGTGACTTACTTCACACACATGCATGCTTTCCTGTTTTTTAAATCCTGCACCTTTTGTTTGCATGGATGATGATTCACTCTTGTTCACATGCTTCTAATCATGCATTTAGACTTCTCATGTTTTCAGTCTTTGGCCAGTCTGGGCTGCGTTGGCCTGGAATGTGCCTTGCTTGGCTAACACTGCACATTTCCGGAAGTGAAGGCTCTTCCTTCCCTCTAGAAATTGCACAAGCCTAGCCCAACACTGATCTCCCAGCTTGCATTACGCAATTCTTGGAGGCAATGTCCTGCTGGCCCTAGAAACTGCGCAATGTAGTTTGCTGGTTACATGTCACTATGACAAGAGAATAGCGGGAAGGCAAAGAAAGAAACAGAGAAGGAGTTTCATGTGCTGAAGCAGCAACTAAAGGAAGAAAAAGAGTTGCATAGATGAGAGACTAAGTTGCAGCAAGAATAAGTACAACAGGGGGTGCAACATGCAAAAATGGATGAAACTATGCCCACACAAGTTATAGATCCATCCTAGAAGCTGGCATGAATCAGAGAAGGTGAACAGTGTTGTTTATCACATGCAAGGTAATTCAGCAACATGCATGTCATTTGCACACGTATGTGATCCCACCCATTTGGCACACTCACTGAGGTGAAGACAAGAAGCAAGTCTGACTAGAGCTAAACATGTAGTTTGACAAGTTGATGTGCATGGTCACTAGCACATAATTGGATATTAGAATATACACTATGCATTAGTATGTTTTTGGTCATAGCTACACTCAAGACAATGATGTGCATATTGCCAGACAATTTGGATAGAAGGGCCATACCAGTGTACCCAGATGCAATGAAGACAAGAGTTCACTTTCAAGAGGATGTCACCATTAAGCACACAGACACCATCAACGATGACCAAGCTTGGCATCAGTTCGTCACCATCGACCACCACAAGGATGTCAAAGAGTTGGTCTCACTACAACGTTCTGAGTGTCACTGATGTCTTGCATGGCTTGCTCAAGCCATTTTGTCACACATGGGTACATGGGCATTGTATTGTAACGTCTTGTCAAGTGGAATTTCAAGTGTCGATAGTTGAATGTAACAGTTATAGAGTAGTTGAAGAGTCATGAGGATAGATGAATGATCACAAAGGGGAATGTCAAGGGTCACCCCACCCTTTTCTATAAATAGTCCCTCATAACTCATCCAAGATTTCAATAGGAGTATCTTAGAGAAAGCTTGGAAAGTATTGTAACAAGCCTTGGCTTCTCCACTACGTAGAGCTAGTATATCTCTCTGGAGGAGTAGGTGATTGTGACTATAACATTCCACTATCAGAACTAGTGGTTGGACATGGATGTATTGTATGACTACAACTTACACTTCTTAATATAATAGAGCCAACATGTTTCATGCATATGTCGTATTGTATGCCAGCTATCTTGTTTACTCTAAATGATATATGTATATGTTTTCTTACACATGAATGTATGGACTACTCTGTATAAGTATGTATGAATCTTACTAAAATGTGTTGATTGGTTTAACCATCACTTTAGATTGTTAGCTAACTTGATTTCCTATTTGTGATGCATCTTTGCTTATGTGTTCCCTTCGAAGCCTCATGCTATCACAGGTTTCCAAGGGGTGCAGTCATCCCACTCTCCATGTGTTAGAACTGTTCATGCACCTTCCTTGAATCGCTACATCTGTCACACCCTTGCTACCAACAAGGACATATTACTTGCCTTTGTGCAAAAATGTGGTCAAGGCGATACTGTACGACCCACTGCTGGGACTCATACACCAAACAGTTTAAGGTATAACTGGAAATCCTTACCAGGGAGATACCCTGACATGTTGGTGGGTCCAACACTATCAACAGGTCTATATATTGCACTCCTTTAGATGGGTCCAAAGGAACAACGACCATGGTACCATTCTTCTCGAATATCGTACTTTTCCTTTTCAAATTGATTATGGTGCCCATATCAAAATCCCAATCAACTCCAAGTAAATCTAGATATGGATTGTTGTTGTCCACGATCTCAATGATTTCAAATTCCACCATCATGCTTTCTCCTTCAATGTCCACAACAATTCCATACAATCAACCCATCAAGATGATTTTATGCTGATTGACCATACATAGTTGAATCAGTGACCACTATAGCTTTGGTTACCCCATCTTCTCCAAAGTATGCTTCGATAATGCATTCGCATCCAATCCCAATTCCATATTTACTTGGTCGATTTTGAATTCGCCAATATGTATAGTTAATTGCATTTCTCAGCTAGTTCCTTTCTTATTTTTGTTGAATTTGTTTACTGCACATTGTTTAGGTTGTGGCTTCTCTTTACTAGCATATTTTTCGATTAGTTCTTTCAATCCTTCCACTGCTTTTTGATCCCTTATAAAATTCATACAGGTATGCAAAAAGGACTTCAGAATGGTCAGATTAGGGTTCTCCGTTGGAGTAACCACTTTAGGATTATTCTTTCATGGTACTAGTTTCATCTGCATCTTTGATTTCGAAGATCCTAGGTCCATGAAACTCTTCTTCGCTTCCATGAAGGTTTCTTTCTCCCTTTGCATATTGAACCCAATATTCTTTTCTATAGTCTTCATGACCCATGTATTTTCCATAGGATTTTTTCCCTCCAGATTATCTTCTCCTTTAGTTGTGCCACTTCGTGTCAGTATGTTAACACTTGGATCATCTTCACGTAGTTGAGGCCTTATCATTTGCAAGTTCTAAGCAAGTTGATGATTCTTCTTTTCCTACATTTTAGCCATCAAAATAGGACAATCCTCTATCACATGGTCAAACGGCCTAAAATACTTATAGGAATGGGTGGTGGGATTCTAGCAATCTCATGCAAAATGTCGAGCTTTGCTACAGTTATAACATATAATCTGACCCCAACCTCGTCCAGCACCCACTCCTCAACCACGTCATTAACTTTGAAATCCTTCACGGGCCAGAGGTGAACCATGATCTTCCTACGCATGGCCTTCAGCTTGAATTTTGTATGCCACAATTTTCTCTATCATTAAATCATAGCTGCAACAATTTCTTTTGTCATGTCCTACTGACTAGCAGAAGTTACAAAATAATTCCTTTGTCGCCTGCACATACTTATGCAATAGGTAACAATGGTTAGTTAGGTGCTGGCTTGCAACTCGGAAAATACTGCACTAGACATTTTATCTGGTACTTGGTCCAGCATTAGGTTCTGGCTTCAGAGGATTAAGACCTCCAACAACCAAATAATTAGGATAGAAACGACACTGGTCCTTATAGCGACCTTCCACTTTTCACTTTACGCACAATGCCTAAGCGTGTATCAAGCCAAATTTGTTTTCCCTTCTTCAAATATTGTAGCTCCATATGTAAGCTTGCTAATTGGGTCTATATCTTTTGAAATCCTATGTGAGTATCATTTACTGGTGATTCTTCTAGCTTCATCGTAATTTCTAATGCCTCATCTTGTGATGTGATCTTTTATTGTGATAGCAGTAATCTGAGATGCGGTAATACGTAGCTATATACCACTCTTTGTGCTACTCATTAGAGATCTAAAAGTTAACTTGTCTAAATAAAAATTTTAGTCTCTAATCTAATTCCCAGGAAGTCTCTTTGAATGATTGCTTAATCTCTTTTATCTTTGTAATGCATTGCGACTCTGACTTTAGTTTCTTGAACTCTGTGTTCAGTGTTTTCTTCATTTCAGCTAGTGAAGCGGCTGAGTTTGTTGTATTGTACTTAATATACCATGACAGTGCTCTATCCTATAACACTATGACAAGCTGAGATTTCTTCATATCTTCATCATTGATCTGTTGCGCTTTCTATATAGCTTTTATGACAAACCAAAATTTCTCAGGATCCTCTAATCCCTAACCATTAAAAATAGGGATATTTACTATGTTAGCCATATGAAATGGGGGAAGTGGAGTTGGAGGTGTAGGTTTATGAAGTGGAATTGAAGGTAGATATGGAGTGGTCAGATGGGGAATACCAAAAGTGCCATGATATATGACTACGATGCACCTCTAGGTGTATTAATATTTCTCCTTTCTTGTTCACTTTCTAATTCACCCAATAATGGATTGTAAATATCTTCAGTGAAATTATCATAGTCTATCCTGAATCCCTTTCTACTTTGCATAGACCCACTATTGTTCCCTTTAAACATCAACCCTCTTGCATGAAAAACATGCCATTTTTACATAACAACATCTTAATCCAGAGCTTTAAGGAATTCAAATACTTGCCTCTCGGACCCTTGAAAAACTGGCAGTCAACATCACTATAGGATATCGAGTGTAAATTGTGAATTCTGTAATAAACCCTCCAAGAACACTGTCGATCCAGTAATCAACAACTCTTGTGATCTTATTGTTAATCTCCTTGAGTCTCTTAATCAACTTAGGGTCCATGCAGTCAGCTTGTCACGCTTCCAATAGGTCTTCTGTCTAGGTAGTTTTGAAAGCCACTCATGCATCTTGTAAGAGAATGATGCGAACAAGATGTCGTGTTGTTCTGTATAGATATACCTATGCAACCACCTTTTTGTTGACATGCATGGATTTCCATCCTCTTGTGCTACAAATTCGTGCAACTTTAGATCAACCCAATCATGAATCTCTTTTTTGGTTGGATGCCACATCACATATCCCTCAAATAGATCTTGGTCCCCGCAACAGAACCATTTCTTGGCTTTAGGGGCTCAAACACAGGTTTATAGTTAGATGCGCTAACCAACAAAACCCTATACGACCAACCCTTTCATAAATGAACTGCTTGCACAAACCGTAGTCTCATCCAAAGCAATATTGGGGGATGCTGGAACCAGGTTTTTGCATCTAGAAGCATATGGAGTGTGGATCTTGGCTTAGCCTTAGATCTATTTCTACGTTATGTGGTCTTACTTAGTATTATACAGAATTTGATATATCAACTCACAGATCTAAAATCTATCTATTGTGCATAAATCAATGGATCTTAACTATAATTAATTGTAATTGCATTCAGGTATGAATGCTGATCTTATCTCTATTTCACAACACAAGAGTAAATAATAATCGCATAAACTAAAGTACAAAAGGTAAACACATAGATATTCCTTCAAAATATTCTTTATTAACTTCATATCTTCATAGTTAAAATCTTCATACCTACATAATGTTGGAAATACTGGGGGTGGGAGGGTGAATCAGTATTCCTTTTGAGTAGTATTATTATTAATCTTTCAGAGAATTAGTTAATCTTCAATTATTATCAGTGTTTGTACAATGATAGCTGTAAACAAAAGGAACAGAAATGCACATGGTTTTTAAGGTGGAAACCCCCTCCAGGACAAAAACCACCTGAACGCTTTTGTAATAATTCTTTAATCTTTAACTCCAATTGGAAGAAAGCTCCAACTTCCTAGAATATAGAAAAAAATTCTTCTCCAGCTCCCACTGGATGGACACTCCAACACCTAAGATTCTTTAGTAGTCAACCGAACGGATGCCACAACACCCAATGAGCTACAACTCACCCTAGCACCACCCTACCACCCTGAAGTTTTCACAGGCTTGAACTTGTTGGTGACTTCATGCACCAACCTATCACCACCCTACCACCTTATATAAGAATAAAAGAAGAATGGACTTTTGTACTAGGGAAAATGGTTCATTTTACAATTATATAGAATAACGTAGAAGAAGAAGACATGCTAGACCATAACCCCAACTATGACAAAACCACCTAATGCTGATCCTAAACCTATCGACACTACCTCTTCAACTCTTGGCAGATAAACACTTGTACAAATTTACAATGATGCTTTTACAATGACTCTGTACAATGATACTTTTACAATGATTGTATGCAGTGCTGCCCACTTGAAGACTTCATGTGGTGAACTTCTTGCTGTTGTTCTGCACCTTTATTGCTTCTCTTTTCATGCTACCATTTCTCACTCTTCTAACATTAGATTATGCATTGAGTCTTCTCTTGATGAATATATAATACTTGCAAAAAGTCTTCAAGGAAATACCCATGATATGATAATAGAAAAACTTACCTCATCCTGCAGAGCATATGTCAGTGCTAAACAGAAACATCAAATTACAATACAAAGAACCTAATGTAATTAAGAGATGGACATGCATATATAGAAGATAATTACCTGGAGCTTACTTCTTCTACATCATTTTGCTACACCTTGCTCTTTAATGCCCTAGAAATTTTGGTCCTTTGCACCCCTTGACAACACTTGATCTAGTTTTTTTCTTGCCTTCTAGGGGCATGATATTGAATTTGATGTATCTCTGTAATTTCAGACCCCCAATATGTGATATTTAGTCCTATAGCATCCATCTAATTCTTCTTTCGAATGCCATAGGTCCAACCCAATTTGGATTCTTCAAAGCAAAGTTATGCCCAATCTCTCACAATGACCTAATTATGGACTAGTTCAGTAGAGCAAACTTGTACGGCATGCCACGTGTCACTATTTCCTCCTTCAGCTCTGAAATTGATACAAAGAAAAATAAGTTTTGTGCAATATCCACCACATTTTATAGAATTCTAGTCCTCTTCTCAAAGAGAGAGTTATGATGATTTTCCCAAGGTAACATCTTTGAGACGAAATTTGGGAGCCTACAAAAAACCTAATTTCCAAAGATCATATCTCCAAAAATATAGTGGACCAAGATCTAAAATTTGACCATGATGTTCACCAATATTGCGGATATAATGGGTTTTAATTTAAGCATCTAAGACTTCGTAGAAATAAAGTTATAGCGAACATGCCACGATCACTACTTTTGGATGATATATGAGATTTCTTTTTTATAGAGTTGAGAGAGGCTTCTATAGTGAATGCTGGAGGGATTTTAGGAGCTTAAAAAATTATTAATTATTGACTATTAAATGACCAAAATCAATAATAAATTCCATGCCACAACCCCATGGGGTTTTAGCCCACTAATTTGGGTTACTACCTTCAATCTTTAATAACTTACAAACCGTGAGGAATTATGAGGAGAGCTATATACCAATCGAAAGATATTTTTGAGTAGAGTATTCCTATAATGGTTATGAGATGAGAAACCATGAATGATGCTACTCAATTTTCCATGGAAGTTAACAGTAATCCTTGGTGCTTCATGGGTTGACATCAATGACAACCTCAGATCATCTTTAGATCAACAATCTCCCCCTTTGGCATTGATGGAAACACAAGTATTCCCCCTGCGATCAGGGAACCTCTTCCTACTGCCTTCTCTCCCCCTTTGACATCAATGGCAAAGGGTAACTCCCTCTAACACACAACCATCCTGCGGACCTGTACACACTTCCACTCCCCCTTTATTTTTCGAATAAGGAAAATCTAATGAGAACTTGGGAGAATTGCAAGCTTCTGGTGAAGATATTCAAATGCTTCACGAGGTAAAGGTTTAGTGAAGATATCAGTGATTTTTTCTTTTGTACCAACATATTCAAATTTGATATTCTTTTCAGTAACTTGTTCTCTAAAAAAATGATATTTGATCAAAATGTGTTTTGTTTTTTAATGCATGACAGGATTCTTGGAGATGTTGATGGCACTGGTGTTATCACAGAAGATGGGAATAGGCTCACTGAATTGTACTTGAATATCTTGAAAATTTTGTTGCATCCAAAGGACTTGAGTACAACAAGTTGTCTCTTCAATGTATTCTGCTTCTGCTATAGATAACGAGATTGAGGTTTCTTTTTTCTTAACCATGATACGAGACAACCACCTAGATAGAATGTTGGTCCACTAGTACTCTTACGATCATCAATGTTTTCTACCCAATCTGCATCTGTAAAGTCTTGAATAATGAGATTTTTTCCCTTGGGATGCCACAAGCCATATTCTGTTGTGCCCTTTAGATATCGAGGAATTCTTTTTACGGTAATAATATGTGATTATTTTGGTGCTACTTGGAATATTTCTACTTGTCCAACTGCTTGCATAACATTTGATCGGGAAGTTGTTACATATAGAAGACTACCAATCATAGATCTGTACAACCTCTAATCCACATCCTTAGATGAGTTGTCTATGCTCATTTTGCAACCTGTTACCATCAGAGTAAGGACAGGTTTGCAATTTTCCATTTTGAATTTCTTGAGCATTTCCTTGATGTACTTGGCTTGACATATAAATATTCCTTTCTCTTGCTGAGAAATTTGAAGCCCTAAGAAGTATGTCAACTCACCAAGTGAAGACATCTCGAACTCACTTTGAATATTTGTAGCAAAGTTATTACTTAGTCAATCATCATTGCTACCAAATATTATATCATCCACATATACCTCAATTATTGTTAAATTATCTTTATCTATTTGCACGTAAATATTGCTATCAACAGTACCTTTCTTGAACCCTTGTTGACATAGATATCCATTAAGATGAGCATACCATGCTTTGGGAGCCTTCTTGAGACCATATAGAACCTTCTTTAACCTACAAGAATAGTCTTGCTTTCTTGATAGTAGAAAACCTTTAGGTTGTTGGATGTAAACTTCTTCTTCTAATTTGCTATTCCGAAATGCTGACTTAAAATCCATTTGATAGAATTTTATTTTTCTTGAACATGCATAGGCGAGAAACATCTGGATGGCTTCCATTCTGGAAATGGGAGGAAATGTTTCTTCAAAATTGATTCCTTCAACCTGTGCATATCCTTTGCAATCTAATCTTGCCTTGTTCCTGGTAACTTATAATCCATCAACTGTTTTGCTCCCCCTAAACCTGTAATGAAACTGCCATCTTGTTTAAACTACCTTCTTGTCAATCATAGACTTGTGCCATATACTGCTGCATAGAATCCTCTTGTACAAACATTAAGGATTCAACAAGCCAGATTGTTCAAAATAATGAGTCACCTAACAGGCCATCTTGACTTTAGTCATTATCTGAAGCAATTGCTAATTCCTCATGACCTTTTGCTTTTACAAATCCTGAAAGCATAACTGTTGAAACCTTGTTATTTGCTTTGTCTTCCTATATTTTTTTCCTTTTTCATACCTTCTTATCCTACAATCTCGAGCCATGTGCCCATAGTTATGACACTTGAAGAATTCAATGTTGTCCATAGGTGATTCCATTTGATATCTGCAACTGTGAGCGCTATGGCCATAGTTATGGCATTTGAAACATTCAATATTTAGCCCATATACAATGTATTCTCTTTTGACAAAATCATCATGGAACTTGTCTCGTGATCCTGCAAACTTGCTTCTAGATTTTTGCGGATAATGGTTGTACCTGCCAAAAACTTCACAATCCCTAGCCATATGTCCATAGTTATCACATAAAGAGAAATAACCATTAAATAAACAAACATACCTGGAAGATTCTTCATTAATCTTTGGAGGCAGTGTTGTAGTTTGTTGTGGTCCTTTGATCTTGATTGCTTTGGTATTGTTCTTTGGAGTTGCAACATTCTTCTTTAGGTTTTAACTTTGATCAACTTCCTTCTTAGAATCACCCTGTGAAGTTGTGGAGCTTGTACCTTCATCAACCTGTAGCTTGAGAATAGTGGTCTTCTCTACTTCTCTATTGAGAACCTGTATTTGTTCCCTCTGCTTCTCATTTTCAATCCCGAGCCTTCTTATTTCTATTGAAGATGTTTCTAACTTATTTTTCTTTTTGGTCAATATCGGATATGCATCATTGATCAGATTCCTTCCTTTCAATTTCTGCTTCCTGCATCTGTTGTGTGATCCTGCTAATCTTTACAAATGTTGTGTCGAGTTATTGTTGCTTCTATTGGACTTCTCTCTTGAGGTTTTGCGTCATTGTATTATTGATTTCTTCCAATGCCCTTGAGCTGTTGGCATAGTTTTGGATAGTGTTTCCCTTCTTCACTTCCTTACGCAGCGAGGCTACTTCGGCTTCTAATGCTTGCCTTTCTCGGTTCTTTCTTCCCACTTCTTTTGAAGTGACTCTTCAACACATTTGTCTTCTTCAACTTCAATTTTAGACCTTGAACTTGTTCTTCAAGAATATTGGAACGGATCTTCTCAAACTTGATCTCTTTTATAAGCTTAATTGCCTCCTTAGAAAATTCTTCTATGGTCAACACTTCTTGTTCGTTGTTTGATACCTCTTGATTATTGTGCTTGGCCATAAACAATACTCTCTCATTGGCTTCCTCTTCACTGTCACTATCTTCATCAGATGATGAGCTATCTTTGACATTTGAGTCACCTGCATATATATTCTCAAGCTTGCCCCATACAGTTTTGGGAGTTTTACAACCCAACACCTTATGATAAGTAGATTCATTAAGTCCACTAATAATAATATTATTTTCTTTTGCATCATTTACCAAATTCTTCTTACCTTGTTCATCTATGGTTGGTGTAAATCCATTTTGAATAGTGTCCCATACTTCGTAACCTTGCGCCAAGAGATAGACCTCGATTATTCCTTTCCATAGTGCATAATTATTTTCATTGAATAGAGGTACACCATTCATGGTATGCTCCATGATCTTCTTCGAGTTGTTAAACTGCTATTGAAGGAACCAAGCTCTGATACCAATTGTTGGAAATACTGGGGGGGTGAATCAGTATTCCTTTCACTTAGTATTATTATTAATATTTCAAAGCATTAGTTAATCTTCAATTATTATTAGTGTTTGTACAATGATAGTAGTAAACAAAAGGAACACAAATGCACAAATCTTTTAAGGTGGAAAACCCATCTGGGACAAAAACCACTTGAACTCTTTTCTAATAATTCTTTAATCTTCACCTCCAATTGAAATGAAATATCCAACTTCCTAGAATCTAGAAAATTATTCTTCTCCAGCTCCCACTAGATGGATTCTCCAATGCCTGAGATTCTTCAGTAGTCAACTGCATAGATGCCACAACACCCAATGAGCTACAACTCACCCTAGCACCACCATACCACCCTATACAATAATAAAATAACAATGGAATCCCGTAAAAGGGAAAATGGTCCATTTTTCAATGATATAGAATAATATAGAAGACGAAGACAAACTAGGCCATAACTCCAACTATGACACAACCACATAATGATGATCCTAGACCTCCCGACACTTCGTCTTCAACTCTTGGAAGACAAACACTTGTACAACTTTTACAATTATGCTTTTACAATGACTCTGTACAATGATACTTACAATGATTGTATGCAGTGTTGCCCGCTTGAAGATTTCATGTGGTGAACTTCTTGCTGTTGTTCTACACCTTGATTACTGCTCTTGTCATGCTACCCTTTCTTACTCTTTAGAAAATTAGATTATGCATTGAGTATTCTCTTGATGAATATATAATACCCGCAAAAAGTCTTTAAGGAAATACCCATGATATGATAATAGAAAAACTTACCTCATCCTGCAGAGCATATGTCAGTGCTAAAAAAAAACAACAAAGCCGAATACAAAGAAACTAATGCAATTAAGAGATGAAAATGCACATATAGAAGATACTTAACTAGAGCTTACCTCTACTACATCATTTTGCTGCACCTTTCTCTTTTCTGCCCTAGAAAGTTTGGTCCTTTACACCCCTTGACAACACTTGATCTAGTTTTTTTCTTGCCTTCTAGGAGCACAATATTGAATCTGATGTATCTCTATGATTTCAAATCCCCAATAGCTGATCTTTGGTCTTGTAGTATCCCTTTGAGTCTTCTTTCCAATGCCACATGTCTAGCCCAACTTGGATTCTTCACGGCAAAGGTATGCCCAATTTCTCACAATGACCTAATTATGGACTAGTTCAGTAGAGCGAACTTGTATGGCATACCACATGTCATGGATTCCTCCTTCAGCTCTAAAATTGATAAACAAAAGACTATAGTCTATGACCTATCCTCCATGTTTTATAGAATTCCAATCCACTCCTCAGAGAAAGAGTTATGATGATTTTCCCAAGTTCCCAAGGTCAGCTCTTTGAGATGAAATTCAGGAGCCCACAAAATCCCTTACTTCCACAGATCATATCTCTAGAAATATAGTGAACAAGTTCTGAAATTTAGTCATGACATTCATCAAGATTTTAGTTCAAATGGATCTCAATTTCAGCATCTAAGACTTCGTAGAAATAAAGTTATAGTGAAAATGCCATGATCACTACTTTTGGAGGATATATGAGATTTCTTTTTATAGAGTTGAGAGGGGCTTCTATAGAGAATGTTGGAGGGATTTTAGGAGTGTACAAAATGATTAATTATTGACTATTCAATGACCAAAATAAATGATAAATGCCATGCCATAACCCCATGGGGTTTTAGCCCACTAATTGGGGTTACTAACTTCAATCTTGAATAACTTACAAACCGTGAGGAATTACGAGGAGAGCTATATACTAATAGAAATATATTTTTGAGTAGAGTATTCCTATAATGGTTATGAGATGAGAAACTATGAATTATTATTATCAATGTTGCATTGAATTTAAGTCTCATCCTTGGTGTTGCTTGGGTTGACATCAATGACAACCTCAGATCATCTTTAGATCAACACACACATAACTACAGGGGCCTGTGCACATAGCTATAGACTTAGCAAGGTCTCCGTGCACATAGCTGCAGGAGCCTTCCCCTTTGCTCAAATACATAAAGGTATAACAATTACATACTTAAAAAGGTAAAAATATGATGATTATTTCCTTTGACTTACTAATACAACCCTTTATATATATTTTCTCCTTACCATACCATAGTCTGCAAACCATGGGTGGAAGGTAAAACATTCAAATTAATTCCATCTCTTTATAAAATAAGGGGCTTTGACCTACCCTAAAGTCCTTATGAGTCATAAACCACTGCACGAAGTGCTTTATGCCCCTCAAAATGAGGGCTCATTACAAAACTTTGACAAAAATTTGACCTATGGGGACCCTAACCAATAGAAATAAGCTGGAACCAGGAGCTGCACAAAGTTGAAAACAATATAGCATAGATCCCAAAAACTTTATTGAGGCCCACTATAGCCCTATATTTGGATCCGAGAACAAGGAATAAATAAGTAACCCTACAACCCCGTGATATTCCCCCACCCATCCTAAAGGCACGTTGAACTGATGAGATGAAAAGAATTAGGGTGTCTTTGGGATTCCCCATCCATCCAACCCCCTCACACCCCATCCCCCTCCCCATACTTCCCTTACACCTCGACCTCGACCTCCTTCTCCACCTAGCCCCCTGAGAAGAAGAATGGTTTATGACATTAAGATACTTGTATTTAGAGGATTGGAAACAGAGGACCTTGATGAGTTCTAGTTCGTAGATGATGTAGTATGGATGGTAAGACAAATTATTAATGATGATGTAAATAAGGTGCAACTCATCATGTCGTTGAGCGAGAGGGAACTGACATGGTATATGAAATACTCCAAAAGTAAGATGGATGCTATTTTTGATGAAATTAAGAAAGCCTTGGTAGTAGAGATCAAGAAGCCAAAATCAAAATCGGAGTGTATCACAGAGCTAAAAGAGATCAAGCAAGCACCAACTGAATCTCTATGGGAATTGGATTAGTGATTCAAGGTTTTGATAGGTCAATTGAGCTTTGAGATACCCCCGCAAAAGCATAAGTAATGGTTCATAGCCATGCTACTGCCACATATTAGGTTATCATGAACACAACAGAAGATCGTGACACAAGCTGAAGCATTGGAGATTGCAATGAAATTGGAAGGTTCGTCGGTTGGAGGTACTCAGGAAAGAGTACAACAAATACACAATTAGCTAGCTATCTTGACCCTGGAATTTCTGGATCTAAAGAAAGGTAATTAAGTGACACCAAAAAGATCAAAAGTGTGGTGTATGAAGTGCAAAGCAGAGGGTCATTATAAGAATCAATGCCTCGTGTTTAGAGATTATATTGCAAGTAGAGTGCCTAATCTAGTAAATCCATGTATGTGGTGTGCGATTTTTAGGAAGTGATGTTAGCATCAATCTAAATACTACTACCTATTACAAAAATACATACAAACTCTGAAACAACTATTTTCTAACTTTTGTATATCAATAGGCCATGATGAGAAACATTTCCAAAGTTATGAATTAATGATGGAGTGCACTGCTGATAGCTATAGACTACAAGTCAAAGGACACACACATGAAGAGAAAGACCATTATGCTAGGTGAGGTGGATTTCAAGAACAACATGATGATGAGGAGGAGAAGATGGTCAATGTGAGATTATCTGTTACAATTGTGGACAACTAGGACACTTTGAAAGAGACTGTCAGAACCCCATGACAACCTGCAACTACTATAAGGCTTTTCATCATGTCATAGAAGAATGTCATGTCCTTATTGAAAATATGCAGGATAAAAGAAACCAAAAGCATATATAAAATGTCCAAATGATGACTTCTAAGCCAAGAGAAGATCAACCACACATCAACATTGTAACAAGAAGCAAAATTCTGACTGGAATGATAAGGTCGATGGAAAAAAAGAAGTTGAAACTACATGGATAAGGAAAACTAATGAAAAATCTCATTCATTTGATATCTTGAAGGAAAGTAAAGAATTCATGGAGGTGAGGCGAAGATTTATGGATGATGGGGCCTTGACCTCTACTGTGTAGCCGAATCAGAAGGATAATAGCGAGATAGTATCGGTTGCAGCACAGTTGGTGGATCTGAATGTCTTAAAGTATTTTATACAAACTTGCATGAAATTTTTGAGAAATCAAGATGTTGTAGAGGGATTAAAGGAACTGATAGACTTTTTTGATTCTAAGGAGGTACCACAAAGTGAGATGCACATAGTGAATAATCTGTATAGACATAAGAAGAGAGTAGAGAAACAAATGAGGCTTACATTGTAGATTGGAGAGTATGACATGGATTAGTTTATCTTAGATCTAGGATATGATGCCAATGTCTTGCCAGGGTAGATTTGGGAGTCGATGGGAAAGTTTAAGCTACAATGGTCTACTATTGAGCTGAAGATGGCAAATCAGCAAAAAATATTACCCCTGGGAGGTTTGTTTAATGTCATAGTGGACATCAATGGAGTGCACACTACCATTGAATTCGAAGTGATTGAGATAGTAGATGATGGTAATCCTTACCCAATGTTGCTTGGATTGGATTGGGAGTTTTCTAACATCGCTATAATTAATCTGAAGAAAACGAAAATGATATTCGAAAGAAATAATATGAGAGTTATTGTTCCATTGGATCCATCAAAAGGGCTAAGGTATACAAATCCTATCAGAGAGGAATATAGTGTGGATGATGTTGATAATATCTATCAGATCAAAATGATGGTAGAAGAGTGGATCAATCCTAATACAAATTGAAAGATAACTTGGGAGAAAGATAGTTCTTGCACTTTGGATTCAGAAGAGGAATCGAAGAATTGGCATAACAGATTGCATGAAGTGTCTAGAAGGTGATGTGCAAGGATCACTAAAGAAGTGCGATGCATGACAACAAAGGTACATGAATTACCTTTATATGATGGTTTGGGTGATGTGAATACCTTGTTTAAAGATTATGAAAGACGAGTACCAGAATGTCAGAGACTATTAGCTTTGGATCAAGCGTTGAGGGCTACTCCTGCTAGATGGTGGGGTATGCATAAGAAGAATATAGGAGATTGGAAGAAATGTAGGAGGTTGATGTGGGTAAGATTTGGAGAAGTAGAAATAGAGCTCGCAGAAAAGTATGATGGCCATAATGATCCTATAGACCATATACAACGTTTTTTTTGGTAAGCTGGGGTGGGACTCTCTGATTTACATGTCCATTATGTACCCCTCTACGGGGGAAGGGTAGCCCAAGATTTGAACCCAAGACTTCCGGTTCGATGAGACTTCATTTCCACGGCCCTTGCCACTTGAGCTACCCCATGTGGAAGACCATATACAACGTTTAATTAAAGCTTGGGGAGATATTATGTGAGAGGAATGGGTACATAGGTTCTTCCATGCCTTGGAAATGATCCCACAAAATTGGTATTTGGAAACTGAACTTTGACATGGCACTGCTAGCTGGGTGGAAATGGTGGATGGATTTGTTATGACATTTAGATTTGAAGATGTTTGTCCACATATAGATGCAACACCGAATATAATTAAGAAAAATATTTTTGAAAATGAAGTTCCAGTTATGTGGAAACCTGATTGGGTTGCACAGATCTAGAATGTGATACAATGTTATAATATCACTACAAAAGAAGACGAAGATCCTCGCAACATTGATATCAAAGAGTCAGAAGGAAATCACGGAGTAAATGGACCTGAGATAGAGATGCATGATATAACAAAGCCATTGAATATGAGGAAGGTGAATATAGGGTCAGAAGCATAGCCAAAGTATGCGACCATATGAGATTACTATGATGAAGACATTGTCAACAAGATAATAGAATTGTTGCATGAATACGAGGAATTGTTTCCCACTAACTTTTCAAACATGAAAGGAATCATAGGGGATTTAGGAGTTATGAGGATTCCTCTAAAGCCTGATGTGAAGCTTGTTAGGTAGAGGCCTTATAGACTGAACCCAAAGTATAAGGAAAAGGTAAAAGAAGAATTGGACAAGATGTTAACAGTGGGAATAACTTAACCATTCAATGAGTTTGAATGGGTAAGCCTATTGGACATTTGTGAAACCAATTCTCGCTATGTGTTTCATGACATGGACTAACTGCCTCTTATGGATCCTTATCTTCAGCGATGCGATCGTTGAATAACACCTATGGGTTTTGGTCTAACAACAATTGTGATTCCCAACAAGTGGTATCAAAGCATAGGTCACAAATTCAATACACACCCAACTCACATTGGGGGGAGATTGTTGGGCATTGGGTAAACCAACACTCTCTGTGTGTTTCACGACATGGACTAACCACCTCTTGTGGATCCTTATCTCTGGTGATGCGATTGTTGACTAACAACTATGGGTTTTGGTCTAACGACAATCATGACTCCAACAAAGCCCCATGGTAGTTCAAGAAAAGAAGGCAAAAGGGGAAATTAGAATCTATGTAAACTTGAGGAAGTTGAATGATACATGCCTGCATGACTTTCCCTACACTATCTACAACATTGGGTAAACCAACACTCCCTATGTGTTTCACGACATGGACTAACTGCATCTTTTGGATCCTAATCTCTGGTGATGCGATCGTTGACTAACACCTATGGGTTTTGGTCTAACGACAATCGTGATTCCAAACAAAGCCCTATGGTAGTTCAAGAAAAGAAGGTGAAAGGGGGAATTAGAATCTATGTACACTTGAGGAAGTTGAATGATAAATGCCTGCATGACTCTTTGCCTACACGATTTACAGACAAAGTGTTCAATAATGTAAGAGGACAAGAGGCTTACTCTTTTATAGATGGCTTCTCAAGGTATCACCAGATCATAATTGCACCAAAAGATAGACATAAGAAAACATTTGCCACAAAATGTGGCTCCTATTAGTACATAATGATGCCTTTTGGGTTGAAGAATGCACCTTCTATTTTCTTTAGAGTTGTAGTTGCAGTTTCAAGGAATATATACACAAATTTCTAGAAGTTTTCTTCAACGATTGGGCAATACCTGGGCTATTAAATAAACATGTGGCAAGCTTAAGATTGATGTTCGATACATGTAGGTAGTATCAAATATTGTTGAACCTGAACAAGTGCATTATTTTTTGTGATATTTGGAATATTTTTGGGACATGTGGTTTGTAAACAAGGAGTGATGGTGGATCTAGTGAAGATCGCAATTATTGTGAACCTGGAAGCACCAAAAATTGTAAGACAACTGTGTACTACACTAGAACACTATTGGGCATGGAATACCCCAAAAACAGGTTTTGGGGCTCAAAGAACAAGTTTTGGTCAAAGGTTTTGTAAGACTTTGTGAATTGCGAGTGTGGAGCACAAAGTAGAGATTAAGTCATAGGGTTGTCTGCCCTAAAGGAATGTAATGTAATGTAAAGTCATGTCGACCTACTGATGGTCTGCGGACCATGGGATTTTATAAATAGAGCAAGGCTCTAAGTTGAAAAGATAGTAGATGATAGAGCGATTAGTGAAGGAATGGTTTGAGATTAGAGTAGGATTCTAAGTGTATTGGGTCGTAGTAGTAGGGAGAGGCTCTACAGTTGAGCATGCGGAGGCCTAGTAGAGTCCGCAGCTGAGTGCGCAGACCCTTGCAGCTGAGTGCACAAGGCAGTGTCGAGTTTGTAAGCGAGATTGAAGATTAATAAAGAGAATTTGATTCTTATTTCTTTGTATTTTTTGTGCATTGTTTTCTTTATGTTTGTATTAGTTTATGTATCACGCGCACTGATATGATTGCTGAATATGTTGTAATAACTATAAATCTTACACACACAAGTTAAGTAATCTGTTAATTAGCAAGGAAATTGGGTATTATATGGGTCATGCCCTAATTAGGGCTGTGAAAAAACAATAACATGGGTTGCAAAGGACTAGCAAGTGCACGTAGCAATGGGTTGGACCACGAACCTCCAGAAGCCCCTCAGACATCCCCAGGGTGCGGAAACATGGTTCTAGCACCCTCTCATACTACTTCAGGTAAGACCTCAGTCCACGCTCTACAAAATATTGCTGAAAGGGCCAGTAGTACTAGGATTTTCTTGGCTAAATCACCTCTAAACTTTGGTCAAGCCCATATAAGCCAACAAATGGTTTTGTTGTCAGGACCAGGATCTACATAAAGGATGTCTAATGTCGTGCCACAGGAATCCTATGAAGAAAGAAATTGAAGAGTGGTTAGACAAGAAGATTCATGAGTTCGCGATGCAGGAAAATATAGATCCGCGAGTATCTAAGGAACAGTGGTTGGAGCGCTACTTGTACACAGAAATCCACAAAATTTTCTTTGCATCATTTTCATCTGAGTTGTATGAGTGGATCACAAAGTTAGCAGACAGTCAAGGAAGGTGTAGGCTCGACAAATCAATAGTGTGGACTCTGGAATTAGTATGGAGACTAGAAGCATCAGAAGATAAGAGAGCGTGAGTTGTGGACCACTGGCTCGATCGAATAACAGGAGGATTTATCACTGAGTTCGTGGTGACATGACTGTCAGCTACAGCGAGGCAGAGCAACGTTTTCTCAAGGGACCACAAGGTAAGTATATTAAATATTTGAACACTTGGATTAATATGCTATTTTGTGAAAAGAGGGTTATGTGAATAAATTAATGTTTGGGACTATGCGAAGTGGGAAGATCTACAGAAGTGGAAGTAGTGAGGAGTTGGAAAATAATCCCTTAATTCCACCTTCATGGGAAAGCAAGGAGGAGCTCGAGAAAGTTTCTCCGAGAAGTGCAGTCAATTTTATAAGATAGAGAATTCCATGTTTACCACCCCCACCCACACTTCCACCCATTTCACCCCCCTCACCTCCATCTCCACCCGCTCCACCTCTACCACCACTGTTTTTTAGTATGGCGAATGCGATCAACCTGCCAGTGTTCAGAGGAGTAGGAAATGAAGATCCAGACCCATTTTGGTTTGTGGTAAGAGTAGTATGGGAAGCACAAGGCATCGTGGATGATAATATTAAAAAGGCTACACTGATGAGCGTGTTGCAGGATCACACATTAACGTGGTATATAAAGAATTCAAATGACCACCTGAACGCAGGAATTACAGAGATCCAGACCACGTTGAACAGGGAATTTAGCAGGCCAAAATCAGAGACACAATCAATCATCGGGTTTAAGGAGATCACAATGCTCCTGGGTGAGACCCCCTAAGATCTGGACCAAAGGCTGAAGAGTATGATCCGCGAAGCTAATATGACATTAACAGATGCACAACATCACGCATGGTTTATGGCCTCACTTACACCACACTTAAGGACAGCGCTGTCACAACAAAAACTTTCCACCCAGGCTGAAGCGTTGGAGATGGCAATGAGATTGCATGAAACCCCTATACAAGACCCTAGGTTGGGAGTCCAACAAATGCATGCGCAACTGTAGAATCTATGTCTGGAAATGCAAACTTTGAAACAGCACAAGACAACTCGGTTGAAGGTGTGTGAGGATGTATGGTGCATAAAATGCAAAGGCCAAGGGCACAACAAGGACCACTATCTAGTGTTCGTCAACTACTTGGCAAGGGGAAGGCCAATGCTGTTAAGACCGAAGGCACATGTAAGGCTGAACAGGATGTCTACATTATGGTGTTCAATTGCCAAATAGGAGGAAAGCACACCACGAATAATTGTCATCTATTGCAGAAGTATACGCAGATGTCCAAGCAATTGTCTTGTAATCTCAACAGGTCAGTAAGCCATGACGAATGCACCTGTCAAAACTATCAACTAATGATGGATTAGAATCCTTCCTACAAGGTGCAGGCCAAAACGCAAGCCCTTGACCCAAATGTAGGGATGGCGCATTGGGTTTCAGGAGTGCGGTCAGGGTCGAGGTGGAATTGGACTAGGAAGGGGTCGCGACCATATAATTTGTTACAATTGCGGAGGGCAAGGGCATTATGCCCATGATTGTATGAACCCGACTAGGATATAATGTTGGTACTGTAATTAGTTTGATCATGAGGTAGAAGATTTCCATTCAATTATAGTAAAGATGCGTGAAAAGGGGGTACTCCAGCCCCCTCCGACCCAGAATTTAAAAATGATGAGTTCTGAACCGCGCGAAGAAGACCCAAATGTAAACATGATGCTCAAGAGTGGTATGACCACTAGAGATGATAAAGGGAAGAAGCTAGAAGAAAGCACGTGGGTTCACAAGGCTCCTACAAAAGAACCCGACTTTGACTTAGAATGCATGAAGGAGACATTCATGGAAGCTAAGAAGACCTACAAGGAGGCCTCCACTTCAAGTAGTAAGGATCAACTAGAACCAGGGATGGATCCTTCAATTCTCACTACCTTTCTAGAGACATGCATGAAATTGTTGCACAACAGAAAGGCAGTGAAAGGGCTACAAGAACTTATCACTAGGTGTACGGGGTCAGGAGAACCGCACGTGGTCTAAAAACTTGGAAAGCATGCATTGCACACACGAAGGGAGATGAGGTTGACTACGTAAATAGGTGAGTACAAAATGGATCAGGTAATCCTGGATCTTGGTTCAGATGTGAATGTACTAGCAAAGAAGACGTGGGAATGCATGGGCAGACCTATGTTACAATGGTCCCCTATTTAGTTATGAATGGTGAACCAACAGAAGATTTTTCCCATGGGAAGATTGCAAGGGGTGACAACTGATATTGAAGGCGCGAGCATGCAGGCAGATTTTGAAGTGATAGAAATTTTTGATGATAGCAATCCCTATCCCACACTACTAGGAATAGTCTGGGCTATCGATATTAACGGAGTCATAAATCTGAAGAAGTGCAAAATGACCTTTGAGAAAAAGTCACTATGCATAGTAGTACCACTGGATCCAACCGAAGGTGCACGATACATTGAACCGGTGTGCGACGACGATAGTGATGACGATATTGACTGTATCTACAGGATAATTGCACAAGGAGCAGATTGGGTGAATCCAGCTACAGATGGAAGGATTTCGTGGGAGCGTGAAAGATCTTGCACTTCAAATTGAGACGAAGAGTTAGAGCAATGGTAGAATCGACTGCACGAAGTAACAACACTAAAGTACAACATGATGATCATGGCATTGTGTTACGTAACAATAGAGGCAAGGGAGCTACTGACAAATGATGGATTGTTAGTGGTAGATGAATTTCTGAGAAAATTTGAAAGCGCCGTACAAGAACAACAACAATTCGATGTGCTGAAGTGGGCACTGCACGCAACACCCGCACAATGGTGGGGTACACATCAAGGAAATTTTGAGGACTAGCATGGATGCATAAGGATGATGTGCCTGCGTTTTGGAAAACCAAAAATATGACTAGGAGACAAATATGATGGATGAGATGTTCTGCATGCGCAACTCTCAAAATGAACAAAGGTCTATGGGGAAGAGCCCCAGCCTGAATGGGTACACTTATTCTACCATACCCTGGATGTCATACACCTAAATTGGTATATGGAGACAGAGCGCTACCATGGTATGAGCAAATGGGATGTCTTGTGCGAGGGATTCTTGTTAACATTCACATTTGAAGATCGTTGGTTAGATACTATTGACGATGCGCTACAAGTAGTGAAAGCCGCTATCTTTAAAATACCACAAGAGCCAATGGGAGTACTTCAGCTAGAATGGGCGAAACAGTTAAGTAACACATTAGATTGTTATAGCATGAATGTTGAGGTCAACATTAGAATGGAGTTAGAGCTAAAGTACACAATGCTTGGGGACTACTGGGACAATGCCACGGTCGATAAAGTCACTGAGTTACTCCATGAATACTAAGACTTGTTCCCAACTAAAATTACAGACTTAAAAGGGATCGTGGGCGATTTATGGATAATGAAGATCACCCTAAGACCTAATGTGAAGCCAGTTAAGAAACGACCTTACTACTTGAATCCAAAGTATAAAGAAAAGGTTTGTGACGAATTAGACAAAATGCTCGTAGACAAAATTATTGAACCAGTGGAATAATCTGACTAGGTGAGTCCTATGGTAGTACAAGAAAAAAAATAGAAGGGTGAAATAAGAATATGCATAGACATTAGGAAGCGAAATGATGCTTGTGTACATGATCCATTCCCAACATCATTTACAGATGAAGTACGAGAGAATGTTGGCGGTCAGAAAGCATAATCATTCACGGATGGATTCTCAGGGTACCATCAAATCAAGATCATGCCAGAAGATAGGAGCAATATGACCTTCACAACATAATGTGGATATTTTTAATACACCATGATGCCATTTGGACTGAAGAATGCGCCAACTATATTTTTGCGCATTGTGGTAGCCCCATTCAAAGAATACATCCACAAGTTTTTGGAGGTCTATCTAGATGATTGGACTATTTTTGGATTAGTTTAGCACCATGTAGCAAGCTTACGCTTGATGATGGGTACTTGCCACCGACACTAGATTGCGTTGAACCTGAAGAAGTGTACATTCCTCATTCCCTTTGGAAACCTAGTGGGACATGTGGTCTGCAAACAAGGACTGATGGTGGACCCTACGAATATTGTCGTTATCCTCAATTTGGAAGCACTGCAAAGTGTTAAACAATTGTGCGCTACCTTGGGACACATTGGATACTATAGGAAGTTCATCAAAAGTTATTCCCAAATAATCGCGTTGATGGGAAAGCTATTAAAAAAAGATGTTACATATTGTTGGAATGATGATTGCATGAAGTGTTTGGATGTCCTGAAGGGGAAAATGGCCTCCATGCCAATCTTGGTCTTCCCGAAATGGGATGTGGAATTTCATGTAAATGTTGATGTGTCATGTATCACGTTGGGAACTGTACTCACACAGGAAGGCGCGGAGGGTGTAGATCACCTGATTATGTTTCCAAGTTGAAGATTGTCCAAAGCAGAAAATAACTACTCTACCACCGAGCGAGAGGGGTTGGCAATGGTCTATGCACTCCAAAAATACCAACACTATTTACTGGGACGACATTTCAAGATGTATACCCACCATTTCGCATTAAAATACCTAGTGAACAAGCCTGTGTTGGGGGGGTGCATATGTAGATGGCTTTTATCGTTTCAAGAATATGAGTTGGGACGCTTAAATGCAGGACCAAACCACTTTTCACGAATTAAGATGGGTGAGGAACCAACAAATTTGGAGGAGGGACTACTTGACACACATCTCTTTGTAGTACACATCGTGGATTGACACTTCTAAGATATAATCCATTTTCTAACAAAAGGGACTGCGCGAAAGGGGTACTCAATCCAACAAAGGAAGAAATTGGTGGTGCGCACGACAGAATTTTTTGTCATCGCGGAGCACCTCTACAAGATGGGCAATGATGAGATATTGCGAAGATACCTACCTGAATTTGAATGAGGTCAAATCCTGACGGAAGCACATGGGGGTGCTATAGGAGGGCACTATGTAGGATGCGTGACCACACAACAGATTCTTCATGCAGGATTATGGTGGCTGACCTTGCACCAGGATTCGAAAGTGCACTGTAGGGCATGTGATATATTTCAAAGGACAAGAAAACCATCATGGAGGGATGAGATGCCACTAAATCCCCAAATAACATTGCAGTTGTTTGAGAAATGGGTGATTGACTTCGTGGGCCTGATCAAACCTCAGGGGAAGACGGGTGCATGCTACATCAACACCGCGATGGAATACCTGACATGATGGGCAAAAGCATAGTTGGTCAAGGACTGCATGGCTGCTATAGCCACAAAGTTTTTGTTTGAAAATGTGTTGACACAATTTGGCTATCTGAAAATCTTAATGAGCGATCGCAAAACACATTTCTTGAATGAAACCATTAGCGCGCTCACCGAAGAGTTCTAGGTATATCATAAAAAAAGTACACCTTACCACCCATAGGCCAATGGAACAACAGAGGCATTCAATAAAATACTGGAGACTGCACTGACCAAAGTATATAACATGTAGCAGAATGACTAGGACTTGCATGTGCCCACTGTGTTATGGGTGTACAGGACAACGTGTAAGAAATTGATGGGACAAACACCATTCCGGTTGGTCTATGGTATGGAAGCAGTCATGCCAATGGAATACATCGTACCTAGTTTGCGAATAGCAATGCTCACATGCATGACAGACCACACAGCTCTAGAATAAAGGCTCACACAATTAAAAGAACTCGAGGAAGAATGGTTTTTGGCTAGATTTCATCAATAGGTAAAAATGCAGCATGGAAAGGCTTGGCACAACCACCAAATCAAGTTGTGCACCTTCAAGGTAAACAATTTAGTGCTACTGTATGACAGTAAGTTTGAAAAATTTCAGGGAAAATTCAGAATGCACTAGCTGGGACCATATGTGGTAAAGTAGGTCACAGACGGAGGAGAGGTCTAGCTAGTCAAACTTAATGGAGAACCATTCCCACGAAAAGTAAATGATAGTCGTCTAATGCCCTACATGGGTGGGACGATTATCTGACTAACCGGCCAAAGCATAGTCTTCATGACCTGAGGAGCTGGACAAAGGCACGGGACTATAAACACACAAACTAGAAGCTAGTACCAAAGAAACGACATGATTCAGATGTAGATTATTTGGAAGCACACATGCATCAGCTCCAGCAAATTGTAGAACAGTGTGCCGCGGATGTCTGGGCAGTACGAGAATAGTTGGAAGGGCTCCGTGCCAAGATCACCACACCAGTAGAGTGACTCGGGACGAGTCACAATGATTGTTTTGGGGGCCTATTGGGCATGGAATCCTCCCACAATAGGTTTCGGGGCTCAAAGCCCAAGTTTTGGTCAAAGGTTTTTTAAGACTCCGCGAATTGCGAGCGTGGAGTGTGAAGTAGAGGTTAAGTCATAGGGTTTTCCACTCTAAAGTAATGTAATGTAATGTAAACTCATGTCGACCTACCCATGGTCCACAGACCATGGGATTGTATAAATAGAGCGAGGCTCTAAGTTGAAAAGATAGTAGATGATAGAGTGAGTAGCAAAGGAATGGTTCAAGATTAGAGTAGATTCTAAGTGTATTGGGTCGCAGTAGTAGGAAGAGGCTCTGTAGCTGAGTGTGCAGAGGCCTAGTAGAGTCCACAGCTAAGTGTACAGACCCCTGCAGCTAAGTGCATAGGGCGGTGTTGATTCTGTAAGCGGGATTGAAGATTAATAAAGAGAAGTTTATTCTTATTTTTGTGTATTTTCTGTGCGTTAGTTTCCTTATGTTTGCATTAGTTTATGTATCACGTGCACTAATATGATTGTTGAATATGTTGTAATAACCATAAATCTTACACACACAAGCTAAGTAATTGGTTAATTAGCAAGGAACTTGGGTATTATAAGGGTCATGCCTCAAGTAGGGCTATGCTGAAACAACAACACGGGTTGCGAAGGACTAGCAAGTGCACGTGGCGACGTGTCAAACTGCGAACCTCCAGAAGCCCATCAGACATCCCCAGGGTGCGGAAACCTAGTTCTAGCACCCTCCCATACTACTTCGGATGAGACCTCAGTTAGCACCCCACAGAATGTTGCTGAAAGGGCTAGTAATATTGGGATTTTCTTGGCTAAACCATCTCTGAACCTAGGTCAGGCCCATACAAGCCAATAGGCACATAGGCTACTATAGAAAGTTTATAAAAGGATATGCATAGATAAATGTTGATCCAAATTCAAACATGAATGCAAAAAATTATAGATATAACCATAAATACAAATATGCAGTAGAAATAACACTTCATTTCATTACTATCAAATACTGAAATATGCTTACAAACAGAATGGAAATAAGACTAGCATGGGCAATGGTAGCCTATCTCTAAGAAGAGATGTGGCATCTATAGTCCTCTAAACTATGTTAAAATTAGGCTCAATGACCTATTTATTATAGAAAAACATGAGAAAACCATAAAAAATGAAAAACCCTAACCCTAGGAGATTTAACGCCAAGAATTTATGGGCCTCGTTGGGGTTAGTCGGGCAGCCAACTTTCCGAGGTCATAACTTGGTCATATCATCTCCATTTGGAACATATGATACCTTGTTAGAAAGGTATATTTGAGTACTACAAGATTTGTTGCAAGCCCAACAGACCTTAAAAAAATTCCGTTTAGGGGGTCAAAACTACTCTGGAAGTTCAGGGCCCGAAAAACTGCCAAAAATAGTAAATACTGAAATAAACAAATGAAATTGACTAGAGGTCTAGGTGGGATAGGTGGGTGACCACCAATATCCACTTGGATCAATTGCGTCAATGGAGAATTTTTTGAAGAAGAATGTGACCTTCTAGTGGGATGAAGAATTCCAAAAGAGCTTGGACATGCTGAAAGAAAAGATGGTAATTGTGCAGATTCTAGCTTTCCCGGACTAGAAGAAAAAATCTCATGTGCATGTTGATGCATCTTGCATAGATTTGGGAGTAATACTAGTGCAGCTAGGAAGAGGGATATTGATCATCCCATAGAATTTGTAAGTAAGAATTTTTCTAAGGTAGAAAATAATTACAGAAGGACAAAAAGGGAGGGGTTAGCCATGGTGTGTGCACAACAGAAGTTCAAACATTACTTGTTGGGAGCACATTTTAAGATGTTCACAGTTCATTCCACACTGAAGAACTTGGTGAATAAGCCTGTTTTTGGAGGGAATATATTTCAATGGTTGTTATTATTCCAAGAATATGACTTCAAAGTTATAGTGAAGCCAGGAAGATTGAATGCTGGCCTTGATCACCTACCTAGGATAGAGACAGGAGAAGAAACTACGAATATCGAAGAGAGTTTTCTTGATGGATAATTGTTTTCAATTAAAGTCATAGTTGGTCACTTCACAAATATTATTCAATTTTTGTCCACGGGAATGGCAATCGTTGAGTACACTACAAAGCAAAAGAAGGAATTGGTGGTTCGAGCAACTGATTTTATGATTGTAGGACACTTGTATAAAATGGCACCATATGAAATACTACATATATACGTCCCTAAACATGAAAGGAAAAACATTCTGATGGAAGCTCATGGAGGAGTTGCAAGGGGACATTATGTAGGAAAATCAACTCCACAAAATATTTTGAGAACCAGGTTAGGGTGGCCTTCATTGCATAAGGAAGAAAAATAATTTTGTCAAGTAGGTGATGTATGTCAAAGGATAGGAAAGCCATCCAGAAGAGATAAAATGCCGCTAGTACCACAAGTGACTTTATAGGATTTTGATAAATGAGAGATTGAATTTGTTGGACCTATCAGTCCACTAGGGAAAAGGATTGGTGCAAGAGATATCATCAACATGACTAATTACTTGATAAGGTGGGCCAAGGCAAAATCAGTAAAGGATTATAACATAGAAACTGCTTTGAATTTCAATTTCGAGTATATTGTCTAGATTTGGTTGTCTAAAGATCTTCATGAGTGACCAAGGGACATTTTTTTTAATAAGACGATTGAAGCACTAACTGAGAAATTTTAATTTTACCATCAGAAGAGAACTCTTTATCATCCCCAGGAAAATAGGATAGTGGAAGCTTTCAATATGATTTTGGAGAATGCATTCACCAAGGGATGCAACATAAACATATATGACCGGGAATTGAGGATTCTAGTGGTGTTGTGGGCATATAGAATGACATGTAAGCAATTGAATGGGCATACACCTTTAATGTTGGTATATGGACAAGGAGTAGTTATTCCGATGGAATATATTGTGCTAAGTCTAAGAATTGTAGTTGTTATAGATATGGAAAACCCTGACATGATGAATAAAATAATTTGGAGGTACTAGCTTTAGAAGAAGACAGATTCATAGCAGGATTCGATTAGCAGGTGTAGAAAGGAAGGGAGAAATACTGGCATGAAATCACATCAAGAAGAATATATTTCGTGAAGGGGATCTTGTATTATTATATGACAACATGTTCACGAAGTTACTGGGAAAATTAAAAGTGCATTGGTTGGGGCCATATATTGTCAGGAACATTTTAGATGGTGTTGTTGTTTAGCTCGTGAAGTTAAATGGTCAGATGATTCCACGATGAGTGAATGGTAGTAAACTAAACATATAAAGGGATGACTATGTCCCTAAATATTCGCACTAAATAATCAAGGAAAGAATGTTTTAGTGCCACTTTCTGTTGAAATGGGGCATGGGACTATAAAATACTCTGCAGGAAGGTTCTTCAGTGAAGAAATATTTCTACGTCATTCTCAGGGGTATGACGAACTTCGAGAGAGTTGCGACCAAGAAGGTGTGACTGGTCCAAAGAGGAACTCTGGCAAAGTTAACTAAAAATATGATCGTTGGAAGGAAAAATGGCACCGTTAAAAAGAAATTATCATTGAACGACACGAGAGAAAATAATTTATGAAGAAAAATTGGATGTATCTAGCCCATGCCTAGATTAATGAACCAAATCTAGAGCCAATCATGAGTCTGGGAATTCAAAATGATTATAAAGACCACATCCCACACCACATTTTGAAACTTTGTTGCCTAAAGAGATAATAAATCATGCCTAAGTGAATAAGAGCTAATTCATGTCTGAGAGGAGATGGGAAGAGTTGGTCAGAATATTTAAGAAGAAAGGGCTAGCTGGTAGCATAGAGTCACAAGCAGGAAAGACTGTATAAAATGTACCTATGTCCCCAACGCACTTAAGGTCACCAAGGAAGGTGTCTTCATAGATGTAGGAACAACCACAGTCGCAGCCATAGAAGATGAAGGAGAAGAGAACATCTGAGGTCTCTACAAAAGAATTGAGAATGTCACCATGGAAGAAAACACAAAAGGAAGTACGGACAAAGAACGAAGAGAATAAGGGGAAAAATCCCATGAAAAAAGGAAAGAAACTAGTACATTAGGAGGGACCTCAGTAGGTCCACAACAGTGAGGAAGAAGCCAAGTTTCACAAGAAGGAGACTGAGGATGTGGAGACTCCCTCTATGCTCCCAACACACATGCCACAGAGAAAACCAAGTGCAAAGTTGGTTAAGGAGCCAAAAGAAGAGAAATTTTCTAAAAATATGTCATTATTACCAGAGGAGGTGATCTATGAAGCAGAAGTGTTGGGGAGGATCCCCCATCTCAAATTGGAAGAATGGGATTTCAATGACATAAGAAAATTCCTGCAGTTTGAGCCTAGTAGGTAACTCAAGAAAGTTTACTACATGGATAGCGAAGTTACAATATTGGAACCACAAGAATGGGTTGCGAGAGTGTAGAGAATAGGACTTTTGAACATGTTGAATGTGCCACACTTCAATTGAATCCCATTCAGTACAATTTTTGTGTGGCAACTCCTTGCACTGGTGCATGATGATTGCATTTTGCTAGGGATGAGGATCCTGATTGATGAGACACTCATAAGAAAAATAAGAGCACTACCATATCAAGGAAAGGACCCCATAGATGAATTCGTGGGCAAAAACAAAGACAAAGAGATGGCCCAGATGATGAAATAAAAGTTTGGGTTAGTAAAGAAATCCTTTGGATATGGGATAAACTCCATCGAGGATTGGGGTGTGCACTTCCTCGTGTTAGGGCCTAAATCTACCTCAGGCTGAGAAAGGTAGGTCTAGGATAACATCAAACCATGCTTAACCTGGTAGCTAGCCCTACCAGGTCGGGAGAGGGCTCTCTCCTTGTCAATCTCAATGAAAATATATCAAGGAAGGGTTGAGATGACTGATATGAAGACTAATTATAGGCTAGGTATATGCTCAGAGGAATTTGATTGATTTTAATTGTTGGTTGTTGGATCAGATGAAGAAGGCAGCTTTGGGTCTGGAAAATCAACTCAGATTTGCAGAGGTTTTTGTGGAGCGAGGTAGGAAAGTGTTTTAGGAATTTGAAATGATTGTAATGGTGAGTTTAAAGACTAGTGAGGAGCTAGAGAGGGAATGCAAGAGTCATGAGTCCTCTTCAAACAGTAGAAAACATCTAGAACTAAATAAACCCCAAGGTAGAGCACTGAAATACCAATGAATTCCACCTTTCAAATTGATTCATTTAGTTAAGTAGAAAGAGAGAGATGATGGAACACATAAACATAAGATCAACTGAAATTACAAAGAAGAACACAATGCTAAATCACATTCCCACAAGAATCCCACAAAATGCTACAAAACCCTGGTTTATTTCCTTGCCAAACTGTAGAAGTGATGTACAAAGTAACTCAATGCATCCACAAGAGTCCAACCTTTACAAATGATTGAAAAATCACATGATATAGACCTCCAAACCACCTGTGCTATCCATCAGGGGTTGAATCCATGAGAATAGGGGTGGTTTCAACCATATCTAAACTAGTAACACAAAAATAGGCAGTGGAACAACTTGCTTCTAAAACCTAGGAAACTGATTCATTCAACTCTAAACCACCTACAACTAATGTATCTACCTTATCAAGTAAATTTTTATCATTTTTACATCGTAGTACATCACTTTACATCATTTCACATAATGAATTTGACCATAAGAGAGAAAAATTCAAACTAGAAGAAAATTAGGCGAAAAACAGAGTTTTTGAGCAAAATTGGCACTTTTTCATCTTATGTGTAGCGTCATTTTTTCTGTGGATAGTGCTTTTTCCAAGCTGCTTTTGAAGGCCTTCCCCTTCACCAAGTTTTCTCCCAGATGGATTTTTCGAAATTTATTTCTGTATACTTTCTAGGACAAGTGGAATTTTTGAATTTGGTATCCATTTGCCCCTCCGAAATTGCAACCTCCCAAGACTGCTTCCTTTGTGGCCAAAAAGTGGCAGAGAGGGCATGTTTTGGGTGTTTTTGGCCCTTTTGGAGGTCCACAACTTGTCAAAATTTCCTAGTAATTCCTTAGCATGCATAAATTTTCATAAGGAATCCAAAAATGCAAGTTTTCTTCAAATGGAGGTCCCTATCAAAAGCAAGCGCCGGTGGCACTACACTCCTGCTGGAAAAGCCTGTGCATAGCGTCACTGATTCTGTGCGTAGCACTGTTTTCAGATCACGTTTTTGAGGCCTTCCTGGTGTCTAAATTGGGTCACGATAGCTAATTTGAAATATTATTGAGTCTACCTTCCAACACAACTTGAAATTTTCAATTTGGAGTTCATTTTCTCTGTCAAAAGTCAAATCTCCCAAGATTGGTCAAAATGTGCAAAATGAGGTTGTTTAAAGGTAGAGTGTTGTTGTAGTCAAATTTTGAAGGTCTTCCTCAACTTCAAAGTGAGCTTATGATAGCTCATTGGAAATCTCATTGTGTCTAGTTATCATGTCACTCATCCAGTAAGTCATTTGGCTAACCAAGCTAGGCGAAATCTTTATTTTCCCAAGGTCACTTCAGAGGTGCATCAATTCTCCTGAGGCAACTGTATTTTTGACATTTCTCTATAACCATGACACCTATGTAAAATGAGAAGGAGGTTTTTCTTCCTTGGCCTATTTTGGATGAAAACTGCTCTCACATTCTCCAAATTCATCTTCTAGTTGTCAGTAACATCATTTGAGTAAAACCTACCCCGATGTGTGGAACAGGGGATTTGTCGAAATGAAAGGAAATGAAGGGGATAAGGGGCTTCTAAATTCTTGAGGAAATTTTGGGAAGTAGGGAGGGATGTTAGGAAATAGGCAAAAGTGGAATTTCGAAGATTGAGTGAGGGGAAGGGGTCCAAAAGGGCTAAACACAAGCCAAGCCTAGAAAGTTGTCAAATTGTAGCAAGAAACTAGGGTTTGTGGGAAAATGAGGAATTTGAGGGACATCAGTGATGGGAAGTGTTTAATAAGGTACATTAAGGATATTTGAAGGTGTATGAGCATTAGGATGCAAGCTTTGTTGATGATTTGACCATCCAAGAGAAATTACCTTCAAATCCCTAGGAGAGGGAAATGAGCTTTACCTAGGCACAACTGAAACATGAACAAGGTGTAAAATGACCCATTGGAACTTGAAATGATGATGAAAACCCTTTGAATGATGGTACACTAAGCTGAATTGTAACTTGGACCAACCTTTAGACAATTTTGAAAGGAGTGCAAACAAACCCTAGACCTAATACCTAGTGACCAAATTTTACTTGAAAACTCACTGAAATGACAAAATTTGACTTTGACACTCTGAGACCACTTTGTAAGAGCATATTTGATCACTAGGGGAAGGTTGGAAATACTAACACTAACATTGGCTCCAATGGGGATGGTAGCTCCTTGGAGGTGCCAAGAATCACAGATCTTTGAGAGAGCAGACCAGTGCCTTATCCATTGGGCATGGAGTCAAAAACTCAAAATGAAATGCATGACTGAAAATTGATGACTTGATGACACAAACTGACTTAAAACTAACTCAATACTAAAGCACAATTTAAAAACTAGAAAATATGCTCAAAATAGAGCTTATTCAATACAACCTATGCTAGTTGTTCCATTCAGCACCTGATCAAGTGAAACAAAACAACCAATGCAACCAAGTAAGCATTCTAGCTTCTGTTTTCATTCTCCACAAGTGCTTGCTTATGAACAACAAGAGAGAACTACTGAAAGGAAACCCCCATGAAAACTTGTAAATAGATCCGTTGAATGATATGGATTCTCTATCTGACTCCAAAAAGACTGCATAAGGATCTTGAAATTCACGCCCACTGGTACTTAGCTCATCCAATGGATTATTTTTTTTCTCCTCATACCACGAATGCAAACTTTAATCTGAGCTTTATGATGAGACTCCTACTGAAAATGACAAATAAACCAGCTGCTAGATCAATTTTGTATTAGTACACATTTCAAGCTCACATGTAGCTAATGGAGAAGGACTTTGACTGCAGATATCATCCAAAACATCAGCTATTGGATCGTGAAAAATTTTAAATTACTGCTGCAACCCATTTTCTATTGGTTCTGATGAAATTACATGATTTCCTATAGGTTTCGCACTTCCAGATATACTATGCATTTTTCCTTTCAAAAACTGAAATGATTCAAAACAAAATGGTACGTAATCATCTTGCATCATTTGATCATATGGTCTAGCTTCCAAGTCTTCATTTGCAACTTGAAAATCAATGGCATTTGGAGGCTGCAACTCTGGATATGAAAAGTCTTGAACAAGGTTTTCATTGCCCTCAAGATGATCCAGATCAAGACTTGTTGACAGTTAATTTTTGATTGCATGAAAATTGTCTCTGATAAACTGAAACGAAGCAAAAGAAAAACGCAAAGATCCTTCACTTACTTCAAAATTTTCTGCACTTTCCTCCTCACTTCCATAGCTAATATGCATCAGTTGATCATTGTATTTGAGCTGCTGAAAATGAACTTCCTCCTTCCACAAACTGGCTGTTAATTTGTCTGCAAGATTATCTTCTGTTTGGAGAACATAATCATCATCATCATACTGATCAAACTAAGGCAAATCATCAGTATAAAAGACATCATCAAGCATGCATGTCATATCAACAGATATCTCTTCTCCAAGATGATTTGTAAAACAATCACTATCATATCTATGACAACTGGGATAAGAAACAAAACATTTTGGATCAGCAACTTGTTCTTCTTCAATCAGCAAGCCATGGGCTTGAACATCATAATCATTCCTTGTAGTGATCTTTTGCATCATCTCTTCCATTGCACTTACCAAAATGTTGAGCTTTACCTCTAAAGATGTTGATTCCTTTGGATCTATGTTTTTCATCTCTTCTTTCTTCAACTTTGCCCTTCTGATTAGCATATGAGCCTTTACATCTACTGCACTATTTTGCAACTCTTCAAGTGTTGCAAGGTTTCTTTGTCTCAATTGAAACTCCATTTCCGGATCAAAGGCTTTCAAGTAGTGCAAGAGAGCAGATCCAAGAGGAGGCCTTATATTAACCGACATTGAAAAATAGACTTGGTTAAATCTGGAAAAAAATTGTTGTATTGTCTCCTATGGCAATATTTTCAGCTAGTTATACTCTTCTATAATCAATAAAGGGTTTTCTCTAACCACCCACCTATCGAGGAAAACTTTGATGAACTGCTGGAAATTTGAGATGCTCGCATCAGGAAAGGTTTTGAACCAACTCTCGACTTTGCCTTGCAAAGAAAGAGTAAAAATCATAATACTAACATCTCCTTCATCAACTTCAAAAAGATCAAGAAAAGACTCAAAATTCAATACAGGTCTCTCAACAGTGATGTTGTTGCGTTCACCATCAAATCTTGGTAGATATAGGTCATGTTTTTTAGGGAAAGCATGGGATATAGGAGGTAAAATCAGAGGCTTGTATCAATCTGGAATTTTACAAGGTATAGGAGTATGTACAAAAGGTGTAGAATCAGTCTTGGTCTCTTGAGGCTCATCAGTTTGAAAAGGGTCATCACAAGCTTTAGAAAAAGGGTCTTGATCAAGCTCAAAGGCATGCAAATCTTTGGTATTCACAATCTTCAAAGGGAAGGAATCAAATACAGGCCGAGGATCTTTTCTCAAATACAATATACTTTGCAAAGCCTTCTTGACATTCTTAGGAAAAAAGAAGAAATAATTAATAAAAAAGAACATAATGTCTTGGATGAAATTCCAACTTGAATACCTGATCTTTCCATATTGTCCTTTCATGTTTCTACTGGTAAGTTCATCCTCCAGTGGAGTCCTTGGATCTGATGTCGACACTGATTTGGAGTCGCCAGGTGAATGATTTCAGCCTTGCTGTGTTTGATCATTGTCCACCATCAACAATCATATCTAAAATTGATTACATTTTTTTGACGAACATAAAACTATGTTCCCCAGTATGGTCACCACTATGTTATGGCCTAAATCTACCTCAGGCTAAGAAAGGTAGGTCTAGGGTAACATCAAACCATGCTTAACCTGGTAGCTAGCCCTACCAGGTCGGGAGAAGGCTCTCTCCTTGTCAATATCAATAAAAATATATCAAGGAAGGGTTTAGATGAGTGATATGAAGACTAATTTTAGGCTAGGTATATGCTCAGAGGAATTTGATTGATTTTAATGGTTGGTTGCTACATTAGATGAGGAAGGCAGCTTTGGGTCCGGGAAATCAACTCAGATTTACAGAGGTTTCTATGGGGCGAGGTAGGTAAGTGTTTTAGCACTTTGAAATGAGTGTAATGGTGAGTTTAAATACTGGTGAGGAGCTAAAGAGGGCATGCACGAGTCATGAGTCCTCTTCAAACAGTAGAAAACATCTAGAACTAAATAAACCCCAAGGTAGAGCACTGAAATACCAAAGAATTCCACCTTTCAACTTGATTCATTTAGTTAACTAGAAAGAGAGATATGATGGCAGAAATAAACATAAGATCAACTGAAATTACAAAGAATAACACAATGAAAAATCACATTACCAAAATAATCCCACAAAATGCTGCAAAACCCTAGTTTATTTCCTTGCCAAACTGTAGAAGTGATGCACAAAGTAGCTCAATGCATCCACAAGAGTCCAACCTTTACAAATGAATGAAAAAACACATGATATAGAACTCCAAACCACCTGTGCTATCCATCAAGGGTTGAATCCATGAGAAGAGGGGTGGTTTCAACCATATCTAAACTAGGAACACAAAAATAGGCAGTGGAACAACTTGCCTCTAAAACCTAGGAAACTGATTCATTCAACTCTAAACCACCTACAACTGATGTATTTACCTTATCAAGTCAATTTTTATCATTTCTAAATCATAGTACATAAATTTACATCATGTCACATCATTAATTTGACCATGAGAGAGCAAAAGTCAAACTAGAAGAAAACTAGGCGAAAAACAGAGTTTTTGAGCAAAATTGACACTTTTTCCTCCTGTGCGTCGTGCCATTTTTTTGTGCATAGCGCTCTTTCCAAGCTACTTTTCAAGGCCTTCCCCTTCCCCAAATTTTCTCCAAGTTGGATTTCTAGAAAGGTATTTCTATTGAATTTCTAGGAAGAGTAGCATTTTTGAATTTTGTGTCTATTTGTTCCTCCAAAAATTGCAATCTCCCAAGACTGCTTCTTGTGTGGCCAAAAAGTGGTAGAGAGGGCATTGTTTGGGTGTTTTTGGCCCTTTTGGAGGTCCAAAACTTGTCAAAATTTCCTAGTAATTTCTGAGCATGCATAAATTTTCATAAGGAATCCAAAAATTCCAAATTTTTTTCAAATGGAGGTCCCTATCAAAAGCGAGTGCTAGTGACACTACGCACCCATTGGAAAAGCCTGTGCGTAGCACCACTAATTCTATGCGTAGTGCCATTTTTAGATCAAGTTTTGGAGGCCTTCCGAGTGTTCCAATTGGGTGCAAAATAGCGTTTTGGAAATATTATTGAGTCTACTTTCCAAGACAACTTGAATTTTTCAACTTGGAGTTCATTTTCCCTGTCAAAAGTCGAATCTTCTAAGACTGACCAAAATGTGCAAAATGAGGCTGCCTAAAGGCAGAGTGTTGTTGCAGTCAACACTTGAAGGTCTTCCTCAACTCCCAATTGAGCTCATGATAGCTCATTGGAAATCACTTTGTGTCTATTTATCATTTCACTCATCAAGCAAGTCATTTGGCGAACCGAGCTAAGAGAAATAGTTATTTTGCCAAGGTCACTCAGAGGTGCATCAATTCTCCTGAGGCAACTGTATTTTGACATTTCTCTAAAACCATGACACCTGTGTAAAAAGTGAAGGAGGTTTTTCTTCCTTGGCCTATTTTGGACAAAAAATTCTCTCACTTTCTCCAAATTCATCTTCTATTTCTCAGAAACATCATTTGAGTAAAACCTACCCCGATGTGTGGAACAGGGGATTTGTCGAAATGAAGGGAAATGAAGGGGATAAGGGGCTTCTAAATTCTTGAGGAAATTTTGGGAAGTAGGGAGGGATGTTAGGAAATAGGGGAAAGTGAAATTTTGAAGATTGAGTGAGGGGAAGGGGTCCAAAAGGGCTAAACACAGGCCAAGCCTAGAAAGTTGTCAAATTGTAGCAAGAAACTAGAGTTTGTGGGAAAATGAGGAATTTGAGGGATATTAGTAATGGAAAGTGTTTAATAAGGTACATTAAGGATAGGTGAAGGTGTATGAGTATTATGATGCAAGATTTGTTGATGATTTTACCATCCAAGAGAAATTACCTTCAAAACCCTAGGAGAGGGAAATGAGCCTTACCTAGGCACAACTGAAACATGAACAAGGTGTAAAATGACCCATTGGAACCTGAAATGATGATGAAAACCCTTTGAATGATGGTACACTCAGTTGAATGGTGACATGGACTGACCTTTGAACAATTTTGAAAGGAGTGCAACAAACCCTAGACCTAATACCTAGTGACCAAATTTTACTTGAAAACTCACTGAAATGAGAAAATTTGACTTTGACACTCTGAGACCACTTTGTAAGAGCATATTTGATCATTGGAGGAAGGCTCCAAATATTGACACTAACACCCCACACATATCTTGGTGGTGAAGATCATGAGGAAGTCCATGGCCAATGAAGTGTTTGTAACAATAGTCTCATTAGCAGAATAGTGTAGCGCAGGGGTCTAGTTGAAATCAGCTTCTTATTTATGTAAGGAGTTTTTGATGGATTACAGGGAAGCATAGGAAGAAGGCAAGACTTTCCACTATGCATGGTTTCTAATTCTTATTGTACTTATTGCATGGAAGGAGCCAGAGGATTCTCAATTTATGACTATTGAGGTGGATGTATGCAAAGCAGCAAGGTATTCTTCACTATCGTTTATGAAGAAGCTGACATGCACAGAAGAGAACAAGAGGTTCTTTGTAGTCATGACAATAGATTTGCATATGGTGGTCAATCAATAGCCTAGATTGTCACCGAGCTTGTACAAACAATACTGTCATATTACGGAGTTCAAGGTGGAATTTCATAGGGCGTATGTGAAAGTCATGAATGATCTGATGAAGACATGGCATCCATTGCCATACCTAGTAAGAAAAGATTATCTCCTCCTGGTAATGCAATATTGGCTAGAGGAATGGATGAATCAACATGGTGGAGCGGTTGGAGGAGATGGATTATAGAAAGGTACCTCATAGGGTGTACGTACAAGTAGGAAAAATGTTGTTGAAGGGACATAAAAAAAAGAAGAAACAGGGAAGAAACACTAAGGACACTGCAGTGATACATAGGTATCCGAAGATTCACCCTTTGTGATAAAAATGTTGCCAAGAAAGAAGGAGAAGGCAAACCAGAGTAAGGGCACAATGCCACTTTTCCTCACTGATGAGCTATCAGAGAATATCCAAGAGATTAACATAGAGACCTAGGATAAGATTGACTATTGCCGCAAAACGATCTTGGCAGAGGTGTAGGAGGGCATTGCGAAGCTGAACGTGTTGCCATAAGTAGTGAAGCAACTAGAGAAGGTAATTGAGCCATCATAGAAAGAACAAAGATTGGAAATGAATTTTGGAATGAGGATGTTACACATTCTAGTCGGGGCACTAAAGCTTGTAGCAACAACATATAAAGAGAAAGCCAAGGCGTGATGCAGGGTTTAGATCAATGTCACTGCGATACTCCTCTAGGTGTTGCATGAATTTCATCAAGGAATCACCACAGAGATGCATGAATGAGAGCAGCGTATGTATTTGTTGAAAGAAAACTTGGAGTCAAAGAATTTAATGATGTAAAAGGAGTTAAAGCAAGTGGCCAATGAAAGGAAGGAAGCAATGTAGAAATGAGAACAATTGGAGAAGGCCATTAGTGAGACTTGCACATATATTTGGATGTGTAGGTACATGAGGATGAAGCACCAATGAAAAAGTTCACGAAGCTCGCCCTCTTAATTAAAGATTCAAAGAATTTTATAGGTACGCTCAAATTTTCCTACGAAGTGAAGATATTAGACCTACAATTAAGGTTGTAGCCGAGTACACCACAAAAGGTTTAGGAGTAGAGATGAAGGGACCTTAGCACATGATTGAAAGGCATATCTCATACAATGGTAGATTGTGGAAAGTTGCTCGATGAGACGATGCAAATTTGGACCTCACTACAGAAGGATCCAAACTTATTAAAAATTGAGGAGGAACTGCAAGCCAAGTAGAAGTGGCACGATGAGATCCTGGTAGTTGTGAAGACCTTACTAGTCTTGTAGAGGCTTGCCATCATTTTGGAAGGAAAGAACCTCCAGACACAAATAGATGATTTGGAGGAAATCATAGATCGTGTAAGAGAGGACTTGGTCGTGGTAGGAGGGAAACCTGGAACTTTCATAGGAACTAGATGAACCACTAAAGGAATTGAAGAAAAGGGAAGCGAAGCTATTGTAGAAGACCGCTAGCCTTACTATAAAAACTTTGTTGAAGGAGGCACAACAAGAAGACAATTTAATGAAAGAAACATTGCAACAATACAATGCAATATATAACAACATAGCAACAAAAATCATGGGAGTCGAAGCTGAGTGACTCAGGATGAGACACGGGTGAGTGTTGGGGGCCTATTGGGCATGGTCCAACATGGCCCAAGTTTTGGGTAAAATACCTTGTGAAAGAAGGAGCAGATTGTGTGGAGCTGGCGGAGATATAGTCATCGTACAAACTTTTAGGGCTTTACAGACAGGACAAAGCCCTTATTTTGTAACAGGTATCGGGTAGTATTCCTTATCTTATAGATCCATAGTATGTGGACCATGGTATTTGTATAGATGAATTGTATAAAAGGATATGTAATACTTTGTAAATGATAGTAGAATATTAATCATAGAAGCATAAGTGAATCTTTGTTTTCGCGTTTGTAGTCTGTAGTTTTGGAAACGACTTCACAGCTAAGTGCATGAAGACCTTGAAGAGTCTATAGTTGAGTGCGCAAACCACCTGTAGCTAGGTGTGCATGTGATAGAAGTGAATGTAATTGTAGATCTGTTTAATAAATAAGAATTTTTGGCGAAGTGTTGTATCTCTGTAGATGTTATTTGTCTAATGTTATGTATCTAATTATGTATTATTTTTACTAAATTATGTGACGAACTGTAAGATATATTGTTATTTGTAGAGCTTATGATTTTTTGTTAAATTAATCATCTGTGAGAATTTCTTATGCATGCAAAGTTATAAGATTTATATATAGTAGAAGTAAATACATTGCGCTACTTCGCGGATATCCCTTCGGTTGCGGAAACCTAGTTCTACAACCTCCCATAATTGCTTTGGGTGAGACTGTGACCTGGTTACAGGTTGTTGCCAAAAGGGTGAGTAGTTGAGGATTTTTCTAGTGTGCAACACACTCTGAACCTAGCACTAGTACAAAATGGCTAATTATTTACTAAAAAAATGACTAACCTTTGCATATAAAAGACTATTTTTTGGTCAGTGACCAGTAGTAGCTAATTTACGGTATCTTATAGTGCGACCAACTTTTAGCAGTTTTTAGCTTAGCCATTAATTGGTTGTCTCAATTTTATTATCTAGTAGTATATTTAGTCATAATTTTGGTCATTAATTTAGTCATTGATTTAGTCTTTAATTGCCACAATTAATGACAAAATATAGAACAAATATATTACTAAAATGTCGCCCGAGAAAACCAATTAATGGCTAAAGAAATATGACCAAAATGTTAAGTGTTATAAGATATTGTAAATTAGCTACTAGTAGCCATATATATGCAAATTTTAGTCATCGTTTGAAACTAATTAAAGGCCAAAGAAATATGACTAAATTTTGGTTGTGTTATAAGACACTGTAAATTCGCTGCTAATAGTCATATATATGCAAAATTTAGTCCTCATTTGTAATCACAAATTTATCATTTATAATAGTCATTTATCTTTTTTTGGTAGTTTCATATTCATTATATAAATGATTACTTTAGTATTTTATAATTGTTTCATTTACTTTCATTAACAACCATTATAAGAAACTAATTTAGTCATATATTAATTTTATTTGTGATCATCATTAATCAACATAAACTACTAATTTAGTAGTTTTAGATTGATTTTATGTGTTCATTATTAATCAACATAAATTAATTAATATGATTTTGCAACTAAATTATATAATAAAGAAAATGTAATACAATGTACATGTTCATCTAATATGAAAACACAAAGTTACACATGTTAATTATAATACTAAATAAGATCAAGTGCAACTATAAATAATTTCAATCATGAAAATTATATTATATAAAATGTCAAGTATTACAATATGAGTTTCCAACTTAATATTGGTTGGAGTAAAATTTACACATGAAAGATTGTTTCATCATTTCAAAATATTATCATTGTGTTATCAAGGCATTGTAGGTGAACTCACCAACTATGAGGACTTGAACATCAGTCTTTGTGTGTGTATTATGTGGGATATTGGCTCTACACATACTGTAGACTAGGTATCTTCTCTCTCTCTCTCTTTAATTTTCATTTTGTCACTCTAGTGTTATTATTCTCCTCTTTCTTGAATTCCTACTTCTTACCATCAATACTGAGTTCATTTTCTGAAAAATAAAGAAGATACAATGCAAATTATAAGTCATGAAAGACAGTGAACATTGGAATATAAAATAATGCAGACTATAAAGGATTTATATGATATATACCTTAACATCAATGATATTGTCAATGCCATTTTCCCCAGAAAATCAAGAAACTCGAACAAGTTTTCTTCAGTAAGGAAATAGTGGCCATTATGTGTCCGGATGACATGTATAAATAAAGCAAATAAAACATCACCATAGAAGATAACATCTTAGTAAACTTATTATTCAATCTTCAAGGAATGTTAGACACAATCATGCCAACTAAGTTACATGCTAAAAATATCAAGTTGTAGATTGCTTATACAGTGTGGAAGTGCAAACAAAACTCCTAGAAAGAGCCAAAGCTAAGTATAGAAAAAATGAAATGAAGTAAAAAGGATACAATAATAGGATATCTTTGTATACATGTATATAACTAGATAATGCAGAAGGCTAATTGAATAAGTTCAAAGCTAGAGGTTGATGATGTCAAGAATGCCCAATTCTGATGAGCATTTATTCATATAAGAACTACTATTTGGGTCCATTATCACATATGAATAATACAACTAGTATATATCAAATTATTAATGTTTTCTTATATTTATGGATCACTACAATATAAATGGATAAATTGCAAAGACAATTCCCTTCCAACATCGAAAATATGTAGGAATCACGATTAGTGAAACCCAAAATAGGATTATTTTGGAATGTAACTTTCAAATTCCAATTGTTATATGATTCTTGAATGAAAAATCCACACTGAATTCCAACACCCTCAATCAATCAAACTCAAAACACCAGTGACCATTATAATGAAAAGATAAAATAAGAGTACTTTTGATTTGTTTTGTAGATTTACATGCAAAACGCCAATAGTTTTACCATATTTACCATACTTGTAATTTCCAAGATATATCACATTGATTGATCTTTTACATAAAATACTTGATGCAATACAAATAAAAATTTAACATATTACAACAATACCACTAATGTTTGATCCCCAATTAGTTCAAACTAGTTAGCACAAAAACTTCAAGAAAGAGAAACAAGTAGAAATAACAAATCCATCAATTAATAATTAGTCAAAAAAGGATAAGGTTTTTATTGAAGCTTGATAAATAACTATAAATTATATTGACAATCCACTGCAACTAGTTATCTTATTCAAAGAGAAATAATACCTAGAGAACTCATCTTCCAAATTGTTTTATCTATCCATGAAGCTTTATTCTATCCTCAAAACTGAATTTGCATTCAATATTTTAGGTTTCTGAAGCTTCCCAAAGGCCTTGCCAAATGAAGCTATGAATTTCATTGATTTTCATAAAATGCTTCTTGTGTTGAAAAATATATAGTTTTACCATGTGATAGATAATTCAAGCAAGTAAAAAAATGTGTACAATATTTCTTAGAAGTCTTCATGTTAGAAGGAAAACTTGCATATTTCAGATAGAAAATAAATGTTAATAAGATGGTAAATATTACAAAACAATAGAGTGGATATAAAACTGTAGGTAGAACTAACAAAATCCTAATTGTAATACAGTTGATTGATTATTCTAAGTGAAACCAACTAGATACATACAATTTTTCATTTTCATCTTTCTTTCCCATATCTTTACTAGACATGGAAGCTAACTTGCATGCATCTTGCAAGGCTGTTTTTGCAAAAGTATATGTTGCATTCCCATATTCCACACTTTATTTTCCATGAACAATTGCAGCAGATATTGGGGGAATTAGTTGCTACATCAGTTGAGTTGCCAACTTTCATTTTCTTGATTTATGTTTTCCTACATGTGCATTATTTGAGTTTTCCTTAGTGGAGTTTTAGGTAAGAAAATAATAGATCTGAAAATAAAACATTTGTCATGCAAAAAAATGACTAATTATATGATGCCAACCCATATTTATTTATTTTTGGAAGAAAACTAGTCAACTATGCTCAAATGACATCATTAAAGTTATCCAAAACCAACTCGGTGGACATTTGAAGTTCTATGACATGAACTTGTTCCTTTGCGTGGATAAATTTCTCTTTGTATGTGGTAAGGGATATTAATTTTTTTGAGAGTGATGACGTATGATTGCCTTTAGATTTTACTGTTTCCAACTGATTTTTTAGCATCTAGACAAATAATATTTTAGGTTGCATCTCAATTGTGTATGATCTCATTGCCCCTAACATATATGACCTACACATGAGGCTACTAGTACAAAGACTATGAAACATACCCAACAATATGAAGGGCATTAATGATTATAGATATATATGGATCAATGTTATAGCTTGTAGGAGAAGTTGGTTATTTCCTAGAGATCTTTGGGAAGGCCCTAAGAGAATGAAGCTAGGACTGGTCAATGGTCTAAAATTGGACCCACTAATTTATTTATATTTCTTTACAAGTAACCATGATGAATTTTCTTAACCCTTATTTTTATTATGTAATAAGGTGTGAATTTGGATTAGTAATTCTCCTTAGTGGAGATACTTACTGGTGATATTTTCCAACATTCAACACATTCCCTCTATTCATTATATTTCCATTTATCTTCTTTTATTCCATTGTGTATGCTCCCATCCACAACTATAATACATAACTAAAAGATTTCCATGAATTCATTCTCCTGTAAATTCATATGCTCTAGGTCCAAGGTGATTAATATGATATTGTTTGCAAGAAATATGAACAATATATTGCAATAAACAAGCACAAATGTGGTCCTAATCTAGCAAGCCAACCAAAGTAGGAAATAATAAAAATCTCAAACATGGTTGAGAGAGATGGAGATAAATATATCAAAAAGTGATATTTGTTTGTATCATAATTCAAATCACCTTGCATAGATCTATTTTAACCCTAGATCTATCAAGCACCAAGACAGACAAAATCCTTTGAAGTGCGAACCTTTCCTTAAGTTTTTGCACTCTAAAAAAGGTTTGCACCTTGAATTTCAACACATGATAGATACACAGTTAATACGAATCTTTGGTTTATATTTTATTGATAATACAACAAATTTATATATTTATGGCTATTGGCATACTAGAGATGTAGATTATAGAATGCACCTCTCAATGCAATATCAAATGTTAATATATTTAGTTGAAAAACTACAAAGAGAGGATATCATCTAATGGTTTAATTACAAGGCTAATATCATAGAAACAGGAGAAATAAAGAGAAAAAAAGAAACCAAAAACATACAAATCAATTAAGAAAGCTTTTAGCAGGATAAGTTATCGATATCTTAAGCCATGTTTTCTCTAGCCCAACCATAAGACAAACAAGTGACTCAAAGGGTTTTTTAGAGACAATAGTCCTAAAATAGTTTAGGAAAGATTCAAGAAAACTAAAGGTGAGCAAGCAATAGAGTTAAGTTTATGTCAAAAGACAACATAAAGAATATAACGTGGCCTTAATTAGCCAATCACATGTGCATCCCTTGTTCTTCATAGACTAAAGGCAATGTAATATCACATCCATGAATTCACATTACCAAAACATTCATGCATTTGAGTAGGCACCTTCACATATTTGGTCTAAAATGTCTTTCCTACCACTACATGCACCAAATTTCTCTGATAGAGTCATTCACAAACCCTCTATGATTGTCAATGAAGTATTAGTTCACTGTTTAGGTCAACAGACAATTAATTTGTCCACTAGGATTCCATTTTCAAAATGCTTTGCCCCACCCAAATGGCACAAATTTGAAAGGGATGGTACTGGGTAAAAGTCCTAGGTGTAATCTCTTAGTGGAATTAGATAAAATATCTTCTCGTGGTTCCCCCATCCATCTAGTAAAATTCAGTCAATTTTTGTAAAATAGTACATCGCTGGTAGAAAAATTCAGTCTTAGGGGGTATTTTTCCATGTTGATTAGTGGTAGACAATATTATTTTGCCTCCAAGTAGAAAATGCAATAACCAATTACAACACATAAGCATCATAATTCAAATGTGACATATCTCCTACCATATACAAAATTTTACATGAAATAGGGAACTGACCTATTTGATTGTAGACAACAAATATGTACCTAGCACTGTAGCATTTAATGAGCGTACATGTAGGGATATATACCATTAGATGTTCAAAACCACCACATCCAATTGTGTTATCCCAATGTATACCCTCTTAAATGATGTAGTGTTGTGTTTATTAATTGTTATTAATTGTATCAACATATCTGTCATGACTGTCCAATATTAATCACTATTATTTTAGGCTAAATATCATAATGCAACCTTCACTAATATGCACTTCAACTAAGCAGTTTACAATGTATCATCCAATATACATTACAAGGAGATAATGTCATTTATACATATCAATATCCTCGTGGAAATATATAACACTTAAATTTTTATTTTAAGTTAGCTTCCAATTAAAATGATATCACAAAGACAATAGGGAGACACAAAACACACAAGTACCTCTAAGAAATGTTAATGCCTAAATGAGGGATAATATCTTACAATTATAGAAAAAATTAAAAGCTTTGCCTTAAGATGATGCAAAAACCAAGGCATATCTCTCATGTACTTGATTATATGGGTAGATATGTCATGAATGTCCTCCTATGCTAAATACTATTGTGCTACGCTAAATATCAGAAAATTATCTTCACTAATCTGCATTTTTAATAGAGCAATTTGCAATGTATCATTCAATATGCATTACAAGAATATAGTGGAACTCATGCTAAACAAAATCCTCAAAAAAGCATATGTCGTATTAATTTTAATTTAAAAAACTTGTTGTGAAGAAGAAATCACAAAGCCAACAAAACCCTCAAAACAGAATATCCTACTTTACTTTTAATTAATTTTCTTATAGACATCACAAATACAAGAAGGAACCACAAAGAGGACAAGCACCCCTGAGAAATTTTAGTGCCTAAACAAAGAAATACACATTGCAATTTGAGTAGTAAATATTAAAATACATAATTGACAAAGCTAATGTGAACACCAAGACTACGATGAGATGCAAAACAATCAAGGAAAATGAAAATACCATAAGTGACCAATGCCCACATGGAATTCCTTGTATTACAATTAGAGAACATCTTCCATGAATAAAAATCACATCAGATCGGATGGTATCAGTTATCACCCCAAGAAACTCTACTAGGTTGTATCTTAGAGATGCTCGGGAACATTACAAACTCAACAAAATGTTGGAAATGGATGAATGGAAGGTCTGATGCATGTTCAAGCCAGATAACCACTTCTACTATGCTTAACTCTAGACATGGGTGAACACCCCCAGAATACAAGGCTTTAGACCACCAATCACTCACCATTTAAGGAATAGGTGAAGATGGAGAATACTGACCACACTAGCAGATGCACATGACCATGTGATGGTTGGCTGCAACCAGTAAAAGGTCTGCAAATCTATTTCTTAATACACAGACAGGATGATAGCTCTCTAGCATCAAGATAACAGAAACCTGAATAATACATTCATTGAAATAAGCAAGAATTTAACACAGAGATGGGATGACAGCCCCTCTAATTCAAAACATCAAGAATTTAAGACAAATTCATAACAGACATAGCCTAGAACAAAGAAGAAGTGGAAAGTGAGCAATTAACAACAAAAGAAGCTTGTATTAGCTGAAAATGAAGACCAGACGCTGCAAGTATCACAGTAGTTACAGTCTCCAGAAGTTGAACCTTACGTCAAAACCAAAACCATCGAAATTGAAACCTGTAGCAAAGCTAACACTGGCTCCTTCTGGGGATGAGATCCTCCCTGTGAGGTCTCAAGAACCTACAGATCAATGCCTTCCCTATAAAAACAAATTAGCAAAATTTCCTGGTGTTCCATTGGGCATGGAGTCTACTTTTCTTACACCTAAACTGATAAAAATAAAATATTTACAATTTTAAGGCCAAAGACCTTAAATCACATAAATTTTCAGAAAACGCCCATTAACTGGGCCATCAAAAACTTCCTCTCCTCCCATACTTTTCAATATGAAGGTGTTGTTTCCTTGAATTTGAAAAATGATGAAAGGTCCTGTCCAAAAAGCATCAAATTTCCCATGATTGCCCTTCTTTTCTTTCAGTGCATCCCATTTCAGGACCAAGTCTCCAACCTGAAAATTATTTACCTTTGTCTTTCTATCAAAAGCTTCCTTGATATTTTCCTGATGTGTTGTAGCACTTTCAACCAATTTTTCTCTGACTTGATGTACCTCTGCTAAATCTGTGATCCTGTTTGCCGTGTCTTCTTCCTCATTTTGCTCTGATTGAAAGAATTTTTCCATAGGGAGAGTAAGATGAATTGGAAATACCACCTCTGTGCCATATACCAACTTAAATGAGGAATTCCCTGTGGATCTCTTAATAGTCACTCTGTCAGCCCAAAGTGCATATTTGAGCTTGGAATCCCAATTCTTTTTGTTGTCTTCCAATAGTTTCTTAATCATCCTTATTAAACTCTTGTTGGAAGATTCTGCTAGACCATTTCCTTGAGGATAATAGGAGGTGGAATGAACCAGTTTAATACCTATTGAACTACATATATCCACCAATTCTTTGGCTCTGAAGGCTGCTGCATTATCTATGACTAATTATGTGGACAACCAAATCTAGTAAAGATATTCTCTGTTAAATACTTCATGACCACATTATGATCAGCCTTCCTGGTGGGGATTGCTTCAATCCATTTAGTGAAATAATTAGTGGCTACTAATATCCATCTATGCTAACCACTGGAATGTGGATTGATTTCTTCAATGAAATCCAAGTCCCACTGTTGAAAAGGTCCTTTTGCAAATATTGGTTTTAATGGCAGGGACTTCAACTGTTGTTTTCCTTCAAATCTTTGGCACCTGTCACAAGATTTAACAAATGAAAATACATCAGAAAATAAGGAGGGCCAGTAATAACCAGCTCTCAAGATTTTGTGAGCTGTAGTCTTCCCATAATGGTGTCCTCCACACATGCTAGAATGAAATTGCTACATAACTTCTATTGGTTGTTCTTTGTCTAGACACCTCAAAAGCACTCCAGAGGGATCCCTCCAATAGAGAAGATTTTCGTTAATGCAATATTTAGCTGCTCTAAGCTTTATAGTTCTGGCTTGAATTTGAGTAAAGCTAGGAGGGATTTCTAGCTTTAGCAAGAATTTAACTTGCTATCACTTAATAATTTTAATACCAAAATGTCTCATATTAGTTTATGGTAAAAGTCAGTGCTAGTCTAAGTTTGATGCTTGTTGCCTTAGATTCCGAGTCTTAGGAGTCTTAGAGTCAAATATACATTCTCGTTCATCACTGGACATTCTCATTCATCACCGGTCTCATAGCCATGTGTCAGTTTTGTTTAAAAAGTTACTATGTGCCACAAAACCCTTTAGGTGATTTCGTAGTGCATGTAACCATTTTGAAGTGATTTCACAACACAACAGTTTTAGGTGATTTCGCAGCGCGATATGTTTTAGGTGATTTCGTAGTGCATAATTCAAAATTTAAACTGACTGCGCTATGAAATCAGGGATTCATGCATTCCGTAGCGAATCTTTCCTAAATGTCAAATCTGTCAAGTTAAGCTATAGTTGTGTCATTCATTGTTAGTTTATGCACTGCCCATATCACATCCAACCGCTTATCTCCATCATTACATCCGCTAGGTACATTGATACACACGGATTGAAAGTTTCAAGAAAATCTAGATATGTACAGTCTTAATGATGATTGTATTCGTTGCATGAGAAATAAGTATGCAAGATTTCTATTTAGAAACATTGTTATCAAGAGAGGCAGTCATTCAAGCGAGGCAGTCATTCAAGCAAGGAAATCATTCAAGTGAGGCAGAGATTGGAGTTTGAGCAGCACTAGAATTTCCAATCTCCATTACACTGAACATTCATGAAGGGATCAATAGAAAGGAAAGATCACAGATCAGGCAAATGTTTGAGAAATGGGCCTGAAGGTTTAGACATAATCTTGAAGAACAAAGAAGTCAACCGTGCATTCAAACAAGCCAGATGTTGGAACTTTTTCAAGAAACTCTAGGGAGGTCATGCACAAGTTACGAAGGAGTTTTCCCCGAATTTCACAGGACTAAACTCAAAGGTTGGTATGCTGGAATTGCAGGTTTCACCAGACATGATTTCCACAGTTACAGAGATTCCAATGGGCCAAGAAAGTTGGTTTAATAATTTTAAATTTGATATTAATCCATGCAAATAGTTTCTAAAGCAAGAATTCATTGATTCGAACTTAAACAAGTCTGTTCCTAGAAGTTATGTCAAAGAGTCATATGCCAATCTGCTTACTTGTATACAGAAGTACCTAACCTGTGAAGGAAGATACAATAAAGTATATTCATACCATTTTAAAATTCTGTTGCATTTCACAGGTAAGGCATCTATTGATCTACCTTTTTACTTATTCTGTAGCTTAATTAAAATGTGTGATAAGGTACAAAGAAGCCTGTGAGACTTCATTGTTCCATCATGGCTTGGTTAAATTGATAGTTCTACATGAGCTCCAGAGGGTAGGTACGGACTGGCACACATTTCTATTCATGTCTGGTTTAAAGAATGAGACTGGTCTCATCCCTCAAGCTACAAAAAATCTTCCAACAACAACTAGTCATCAGACAGAGACAAGATCTAAGAGGTTTTCAAAATTGAAAGAAAGGAAACAAGTAAGAGAGTCCATCAAGCCACTGACTATTCAGGATACACCCCAGCAATCTCTTATAGAGAAAAGTCAGGATAAAGAAAGAGCACATGAATCAAGCACAGGTGAAGGAGTTCAAAGAAGAAGGACTAGGAGCCACGTAGCTAAGGAGAAGGGTAAGTTAGTGACTATTGAAGAAACCCTTGTTTCAAAAGGAGAATTAAATGACTTATTGCAAGCTATTGACATTGAAGAATCTCCACTAGTGCAAGCAGATTTAATAGAGATAGGAAAAGACAAAGCTAAGAGAGTCAAAGCCTCAAAGAAATTAAAGTTTGATGATCAGGTTGATCAATTTGTATTCCAGCCCAGGAGACCCATTACAAGGGAGTTTAAACAAATACAAGAGGTACCGCCAAATCCAGATGAAACAGGGGAAGTGACACAGCCTCATGAAAGAAAGGATAAAGGCAAAACAGTTGCCATTCAAGAAGAAGATAATATGGAAAACTTGAAAAAAAGATTGGAATTGGCTAACTTTGAAATTGCTAGATTGAAAAAAGCTGCTAGGAAATTTGCAATTAAGGAGGCTTATTTTAATCAAATGCAAGCTCGGTGGGAGGACCAAACATTTCAAATTCCTGAGGTGGTTGATTTTAGTGTTCAATTCTGTAGCTGGACTGTGCCTGCAATAAAGGAAGCTTAATTTATTCGAAAGGTCAATACAAACCTCAAATCCAGGATCAAGGTCATGAAGAAACGAATTGAAGACTTGAAGATACAGTTAGCCCAACTGAAAGAATCTCTTTAAAGAAATCTCAAGTAAGGCTTTGTTTCAAATTTTGATGGTTTTGCTTGGTATAATCTTTTTGAAGAATCATACATTTCTATTTAGTTTTGAAAGGCCTTGGAGAAATTGAGAGAACATTTAAGTGGCAAAAGGATAAAAACAACAAAATTTTGGTTGAGCTAGTCAGAGAAAACTGTGTTTTTTGGAATAACACAGCAGTTTCGTAGCATGCTACGAAACTGCTGAAGGTGATGACTAACGCTCAGCAGTTTCGTAGCACGCTATGAAATTGCTGAAGCTACACAGTCTAATCTCGGTCAACAGATTTTGAAATATAAGTAGAAATTTTGAAAAGGGAGTGTCTTCAAGGGATCATCTCAAGCTATCAACTTTTAACAAGGCCAAGACAGGTGGAAGAAACATGTATTCAAATTCAACTCTAAACTTTCTGTCATAAAATGAGCACATTTACTACAGTCCAAGATATGTCAGATAGTTTGGAAAAAGTTTTTACCTTTACACATAAAAGAGGTTGACAGCACATCAAGGACGTGGCCATCTGATACATATATCGGATAATCAAAGATGAAAGGCATGGTTCTTTGGATTCAGACATTTTTTAGGCAAACCTAAGGCCGATAAACAGGGGTAGTTTCCTATGCTTTAGGAGAAATGGAAAAGATGTGCCATTGAAGACTAGTATGGAGTTTTAAACATCCACTACAACCAAACTAAAAAAGGACCACATGTCAAAGATCGAGGATGATTGTAATTAAGGCTATTATTAGCATAATATAGAGTTGGACTCCTATTTGATTTAGATTTTTAGAAAGTCTAGTTGCAGTTTATTACATTTGATAGGCAGTTAAAAGTTGAATAGGTGTCATTAGAAGTAAAATTCGAGTTCCCCTGATGTTGGAGGAGGAATCTCAGCTAAGTAGAAGAGCTCTATATATAGGAGAAAGAGCAATGTAATCAGGGTTGGAAATTTATGTGAAAAAGCTCTGATATTTGGCCTATGTAAAGACTCTGTTTTTCTGGTAATATAGTACTGGCTTATGCTTCTCAAGAATCATATAGACTTCAATGTATGAGTTTATTTTTTTTTCTTTTCATGATTATCTACAACGTTATGAGTATTTGATTACATAGAAATCACTTGCAATGTTCTAATTTCCTTCATATACTCGTTGACTGTCTTCTTTGTGTTTGGTGTGCTCTACCTATATTGAAATCTAAATGCCTTGACTTTTATGCAAAGCCAATTCTACTGTTAATACTAGATCACATATGACTCCATAAGTCCAATGGATACCTGTTAATATTGTTTCCACCATTTTCATTTATATTTGTTTCATAAAGAGTTAGCCATCTTGATCATAATAAAAAACCTTTAATCCCTTGAGAGAGCCCTCTCAGGCTAAGGAGGCTAAGCCTTATCTAAAAGATTGGTTTGAAACAGTTACTCGAAGTCTTCCTGGTCTGTAGCCTTCCAGGGCCTGATTTTGAGATAACATTTTGGTGCGTCTGCCGAGAGTCTGAAGATTATTCATTCCCGAAAACAAGAGACTGAACTTCTAAAGGTAGCAGGAGCTTAAAAGACTTTTCGAGGCTGCATTCTACCTTGGTGACTCCATTCAATTTCAAAGTTTAAAATGTGGCTTCGAGAGGGAGATATACACAAAGCAATCCTAACCCAGATCCACCTACTCCTATGGACAATCCAAACACCATTTCAAGGAGTAGACAAAGATTTACTGAAACACCAGGTACTCCATCTTTTTCAAAATCTTTTCTCTCTAAATTTTCAAGAAGTCCAGAGGATAAAATTGTTGATGATAAGATTCATGAAGTGTTGTTGAGGTATGAAAACGAAGAAGAGCTTATTGGAATTTTTTTAGAATTACAAAAAAGAGGTATTGATACTTCATCCTTAGTATCACAAAAAGATAAGGAAGAATTTTGGGAGGTTGTTACTTCAGAATTGTTGTTAGAAGAGGAAGATTTAAGCAAACTCAAAGAGCTTGATCCTTTCGAAGTTTTACTCAAATCTAAAACAGGTCTACCCCTTCCAAATTGGAGTACATTTTTCAGTGGTTTACAAAGTCCAAATAGTCCTTTTTGTATCAGCACTTTATCCTATGCCTCTGCTAGTCCTAGTAGTTCTTAAACACTAGGAAATCCACCTCACATTAGTTCTAGTTCCACTGTTCATACAGTACCTGTCATCACTGCTCCTCCATTCATTATGGCCATACCTGTTAGATATGCTCCACTAGCTCTTCCTGCTGTTTTACATGACCTTCCTAGCAAATATGCTGCTAGAATTCCAATATGGGGTGGAGATGAAGACATTACAGCAGAAGAACATGTAAATAGATTCAATGATTTTGCTGACAGAGAGGAAGTTGATGACGAAGATGTAAAGCTAAGATTGTTTGCACAAACTTTCATTGGAGAGGTTAGAAAATGGTTTAAGGCTCTTAGAGCTGGAAGCATTCACAATTGGGCAGAGTTTGAAGATAGTTTTCTAAGGAAATGGGGAAACATAACTAATCCTGTCCAAGCTCTTACTGAATACAACAATCTTAGAAGAGCTCATGATGAAACTATCCAAAACTTCTCCTAGAGGTTTAATAAAATATGCAATTCCATCCCCTATTGTAGACTCTCTTGCTGTCTCTGCCAGCCTTTTTATTATTCCTATACACTCTTCTGAAAAATATGAGGTGGAGGTTCGCCACAGACCAATCATACCAAACAATATCATTAATTTGCAGGTCTTTGAGGATGATCAGCAAGTGAATAATTTCATTGAGTTAAAGGAAGAATTTCAGAGCACTCAAATGGATCAGCAAAATATGTTTATAGAATCAAAAGAGAAGTCTGAAGTCATACAATTAAAAAACAATTTAATTCCTAAAGGTCTCATTCCCCTTGAGAAATTGTTTGATCAAAACGATGTATTCAAAGCCCCAAAATTAGAAGCTGATGAGGAAGAGGTGGAAAACTGCAATTTAGGAGATTCAGTGGTACCTAAGATGGTCAAGATTTCAAAATTTCTTTCAGCTGATATGAAGACTAAATATGTTGAGATGATGAAAAGGTTCATTGTTGTCTTTGCTTGGAGCTATGCTGACTTGAAACAATATGATTCCTCAATTATACAACATACCATTCCTATTAAGGAGAATGAAAAACCTTTCAAGCAGAAGTTAAGAAGAATTAATCCTCTTCTTATGCCATTGATTGAAAGGGAGGTGAAGAAACTTTTTGATGCTAAGATTATTGTTCCAATCAGATTCTCATATTGGCTTGCTAATTTGGTCCCAGTCAGGAAAAAGAATGGAGAAATCAGGATTTGTATAGATTTCAGAAATCTGAATAAAGCTTCATTAAAAGATAATTATCCTCTTCCCAAGATGGATTTGATTCTGCAAAACATTGTTGGCTCACAAAGGATGTCTATGCTTGATGGTTTCTCAGGGTACAATCAGATTCTTGTTCATCCAGATGATCAAGAGAAAACAACCTTCACAACACCATGGGGAACATTCATGTATGCCAAGATTCCTTTTGGTCTCATAAATGCAGAAGCCACTTTCCAGAGGGCAATGGATATTTCTTTTGCTGAAGAAAAGGACAAACCAGTGGTGGTTTATCTTGATGACATCATAGTTTTTTCAAAGAGAGAAGAAGATCATTTGAAGCACCTTGAAAGAGTTCTATTAAAATGTAGAAGGTTTGGTATTTCTCTTAATCCAACCAAAAGTATTTTTGCTTTAACCCCTGGCAAACTTCTTGGTCATATTATTTCTGAAGAAGGAATTAGGATCGATCCTACTAGAGTTAATGCAATTCAAATATTAGAGCTACCAAGAAGTAAGAAAGAAATTCAATCCTTCCTTGGAAAAGTTAAATTTGTTAGACGATTCATTCCTAACTTTGCTGAAGTGGTCAAGAGCATAACAAAGATGTTGAAAAAAGGTGTGGATTTCAAGTGGATAGCTAAAGCAAAGAAATATTTTGAGGAGATCAAGAAGGCACTCACACATGCACCAATACTTCTCAGCCCAGATTTTACCAAGGAATTCCTTATTTTTACATTTGCTTTTGAGGATATAATCGCTGGAGTTCTATTGCAAAAGGGAATTCAAGGTACTGAAAAACCTATTTCTTTCTTTAGCAAGACATTAGCAAATGCTGAATTGAAATATAATATCCTAGAGAAGCAAGCCTATGCCTTGGTAAAAGCAATAAAAGATTTCAGAATCTATGTTTTGCATTCTCACATTGTTGCCTACGTTCCAAATGCTGTTATAAAGGATATTCTAACATAGGCTGATCCAGATGGGAAAAGGGGCAAGTGGATAGAAAAACTGCTAGAGTATGACATTGAGATTAAACCCACAAAGTTGGTAAAGGGTCAAGGCTTATCCAAGCTGCTGACACAATCAAATTTGGACTGTCTTGACATTAACTTAAGTACAGAGATCTTAGAAATTTCTGAAAATGAAGAGGAATTGGTCCAAATAAATGAAAAATTCTTGCTTTTAGAATGGTACAAGGATGTAGCATTTGTTTTACAACTAATAAAGCCCCTGACTATCTTTCAAAATCCAAAGCTCGGTTTGTCAAGCTAAAATCTTTAAGATATTTTGTATATGACCAAAATCTGTTTTGGAAAGATGCAGGAGGGATATTGTTAAATTATCTCATTGAAGAAGAAGATAATAAAGTAATTGATGAATTCCATAAGGGGTATTGTGGCAGACATCATTATTGGAAAGCTACTGCAAACAAGATCTTGAGGGCTAGCTATTTTTGGCCAACTATGTTCAGAGATATCTATAAAAAGATAGCTACATGTCATGAATGTCAAGTGTTTGAAGGAAAGAGGAAGCTTGTGCCACTGCCTTTGGTTCCTATATATGTTGAGGCGCCCTTCCAACAATGGGGATTGGATTTTATAGGGGAAATCCATCCTCCTTCATCAGGTCAGCATCGCTAGATTCTCACAGCCACTAATTACTTTACCAAAGGGATAGAAGCTGTTCCAACAAGGCAAGCAAATGATTCAGTGATTATCTCTTTCTTAGAAAATAATATATTATCAAGATTTGGTTGTCCAATGAAGATTATAACAGACAATTCTCAAGATTTTAAGTCCAAAAAGATGATTAATTTTTGCCATTAGTATCACATTTCTCTTGGGCATCCCATTGCTTATTATCCACAAGGAAATGGCCTTGCTGAATCATCAAACAAAAGCCTTGTGAGGATCATTAAGAAGCTGCTGCTTGAAAATAAAAAAGATTGGCATTTGAAATTGAAATATGCTTTGTGGGCTAACCGGATTTGTACAAAGAGATCCATCGGAACATCGCCATATGAGTTAGTATACGGTGTTGAAGCCATATTTCCAACATCCCTTGGAGTGCCTGTGATGAAGCTGATTCAAGGATTATAGGAGGAACCAAATGTTGTACAAAGAAGAATCAATCAGTTGATAGCCTTGCAGGAGAAAAGAGATGAGGTGTTTGACATTCATCAACAAAATTAGAACAGAATCAAGAGAACATTTGATAAAAAGATCAAAGAAGTTACCTTTCATATCCAGGATAGAGTGTTGAAATGGGAAGCTAGAATTGAAGAAAAAGGTAAGCATGGTAAATATGAAAATTTGCGGAAGGGGCCATATCAAATTTTTGGTTTTCATGGAAATAACACTTACATTCTGCAAGAGATTGATGGAAAACCATATGCTAGAGTACCTATCAATGGAAAGTTCCTAAGGCATTATTATTGATCAAAATTTTTCCTATTTCTCACAACATTGTATATACCCGTTTTATCAGTTTTTCTTTTGTTGTAAATAATGGCAAGCTGAACAGAAAGCTTAAGCCCGAGGTGAAGGCCCAAGAAGCTGGAAAAAGATGCTCATCAAGCAAATCTATGTTTATCATGAAATGGATAAAGCACTGGATCTATGAGTTCTTAGTGTACTTTAGGAGCACACTATCCCAAATGGAGCCACTGTTATCACTTAAGAATTTTAATACCAAAATGTCTCATATTAGTTTACGGTAAAAGTCAGTGCTAGTCTAAGTTTGATGCTTGTTGCCTTAGATTCTGAGTCTTAGGAGTCTTAGAGTCAAATATACATTCTCATTCATCACCAGTCTCATAGCCATGTGTCAGTTTTGTTTAAAAATTTACTATGTGCCACAAAGCCCTTTAAGTGATTTCGTAGCGCATGTAACCATTTTGAAGTGATTTCGTAGTGCAACAGTTTTAGGTGATTTCGCAGTGCGATATGTTTTAGGTGATTTCACAGCGCATAATTCAAAATTTAAACTGACTGCACTACGAAATCGAGGATTCGTGCATTCCGCAGCGAATCTTTCCTAAATGTCAAATCTGTCAAGTTAAGCTATAGTTGCGTCATTCATTGTGAGTTTATGCACTCCCCATATCATATCCAACTGCTTATCTCCATCATTGCATCCGCTAGGTACATTGATACACACAGATTGAAAGTTTCAAGAAAATCTAGATATGTACACTCTTAATGATGATTGTATTCGTTGCATGAGAAATAAGTATGCAAGATTTCAATTTAGAAACATTGTTATCAAGCGAGGCAGTGATTCAAGCGAGGCAGTCATTCAAGCAAGGTAGTCATTCAAGCGAGGCAGTCATTCAAGCAAGGCAGTCATTCAAGCGAGGCAGTCATTCAAGCAAGGCAGTCATTCAAGCGAGGCAGAGATTGGAGTTTGAGTAGCGCTAGCATTTCCAACCTCCATTACACTGAACATTCATGGAGGGATCAACAGAAAGGAAAGATCATAGATCATGCAAATGTTTGAGAAATGAGACTGAAGTTTTAGACATAACCTTGAAGAACAAAGAAGTCGAGCGTGCATTCAAACAAGCTGGATGTTGGAACTTTTGCAAGAAACTCCAGGGAGGTCATGCACAAGTTACCAAGGAGTTTGCCCTGAATTTTACAGGACTAAACTCAAAGGTTGGTATGCTGGAATTGCAGGTTTCACCAGACATGATTTCCATAGTTATAGAGATTCCAAGGGGCCAAGAAAGTTGGTTTAAGAATTTTAAATTTGATATGAATCCATGCAAAGAGTTTCTAAAGCAAGAATTCATTGATTCGGACTTAAACAAGTATGTTCCTAGAAGTTATGTGAAAGAGTCATATGCCAATCTGCTTACTTGTATACAGAAGTACCTAACCTATGAAGGAAGATACAATAAAGTATATTCATACCATTTTAAACTTTTGTTGCATTTCACAGGTAAGGCATATATTGATCTACCATTTTACTTATTCTGTAGCTTAAGTAAAATGTGTGATAAGGTACAGTTAAAGAAAGAAGCCTGTGAGACTTCATTGTTCCATCATGGCTTGGTTAAATTGATAGTTCTGCATGAGCTCCAGAGGGTAGGTAGGGACTGGCACACATTTCTATTCATGTCTAGTTTAAAGAATGAGACTGGTCTCAGCCCTCAAGCTGCAAAAAATCTTCCAACAACAACTGGTCATCAGATAGAGACAAGATCTAAGAGGTTTTCAAAATTGAAAGCAAGGAAACAAGTAAGAGAGTCCATCAAGCCACTGACTATTCAGGATGCACCCCAACAATCTCTTACAGAGAAAACTCAGGATAAAGAAATATCACACGAATCAAGCACAGGTGAAGGAGTTCAAAGAAGAAGGAATAGGAGCCAGGTAGCTAAGGAGAAGGGTAAGTCAATGACTATTGAAGAAACCCCTATTTCAAAAGGAGACTTAAATGACTTATTGCAAGCCATTGACATTGAAGAATCTCCACTAGTGCAAGCAGATTTGATAGAGACAGGAAAAGACAAAGCTAAGAGAGTCAAAGCCTCAAAGAAATTAAAGTTTGATGATCGGGTTGATCAATTTGTATTCCAGCCCAGGAGACCCATTACGAGGAAGTTTAAACAAATACAAGAGGTATCGCCAAATGCAAATGAAACAAGGGAAGTGACACAACCTCATGAAAGAAAGGATAAAGGCAAAACAGTTGCCATTCAAGAAGAAGATAATATGGAAAACTTGAAAAAAAGATTGGAATTGGCTAACTTTGATATTGCTAGATTGAAAAAAGCTACCAAGAAATTTGCAATTAAGGAGGCTTATTTTAATGAAATGCAAGCTCGGTGGGAGGACCAAACATTTCAAATTCCTGAGGTGGTTGATTTTAGTGTTCAATTCCGTAGCTAGACTGTGCTTGCAATAAAGGAAGGTCAATTTATTTGAAAGATCAATACAAACCTTAGATCCGGGATCAAGGTCATGAAGAAACAAATTGAAGACTTGAAGATACAGTTAGCCGAGCTGAAAGAATCTCTTGAAAGAAATCTCAAGTAAGGCTCTGTTTCAAATTTTGATGGTTTTGCTTCGTATAATTTTTTTGAAGAATCATACATTTCTATTCAGTTTTGAAAGGCCTTGGAGAAATTGAGAGAACATTTAAGTGGAAAAAGGCTCAAAACAACAAAATTTTGGCTGAGTAGTCAGAGAAAACTGTGTTTTTTGGAATAACATAGTAGTTTCGTACCGCGCTACGAAACTGCTGATGGTGATGACTAACGCTCAATAGTTTCGTAGCGCGCTACAAAACTGCTAAAGATACACAGTCTAATCTCAGTCAATAGATTTTGAAATATAAGCAGAAATTTTGAAAAGGGAGTGTCTTCAAGGGACCATCTCAAGCTATCAACTTTTAACAAGGCCAAGACAGGTGGAAGAAACATGTATTCAAATTCAACTCTAAACTTTTTGTCATAAAGTGAGCACATTTACTACAGTCCAAGATATGTCAGACAGTTTGGAAAAAGTTTTTGCCTTTACACATAAAAGAGGTTGACAGCACATCAAGGATGTGGCCATCTGATACATATATCGGATAATCAAAGATGAAAGGCATGGTTCTTTGGATTCGAACATTTTTTAGGCAAACCTAAGGCTGATAAACAGGGGTAGTTTCCTATGTTTTAGGAGAAATGGAAAAGATGTGACATTGAAGACTAGTATGGAGTTTTAAACATCCACTACAGCCAAAATAAAAAGGGACCACATGTCAAATAACGAGGATGATTGTAATTAAGGCTATTATTAGCATAATATGGAGTTGGACTCCTATTTGATTTAGATTTCTAGAAAGTCTAGTTGCAGTTTATTACATTTAATAGGCAGTTAAAAGTTGAATAGGTGTCATTAGAAGTAAAATTCGAGTTCCCCTCATGCTGGAGGAGGAATCTCAGCTAAGTAGAAGAGCTCTATATATAGGAGAAAGAGCAATGTAATCAGGGTTGGGAATTTATGTGAAAAAGCTCTGATATTTGGCCTATGTAAAGACTCTTTTTTTCTGGTAATACAGTACTGACTTATGCTTCTCAAGAATCATATAGACTTCAATGTATGAGTTTCTTTTTTTTTCTTTTCATGATTATATATAGTGTTATTAGTATTTGATTACTTAGAAATCACTTGCAGTGTTCTAATTTCCTTCATATACCCGTTGACTGTCTTCTTTGCGTTTGGTGTGCTCTACCTATATTTAAATCTGAATACCTTGACTTTTATGCAAAGCCAATCCTACTGTTAATACTAGATCACATATGACTCCATAAGCCCAATGGATACATGTTAATATTGTTTCCACCATTTTCATTTATATTTGTTTCATAAGGAGTTAGCCATCTTGATCATAATAAAAAACCTTTAATCCTTGAGAGAGCCCTCTCAGGCTAAGGAGGCTAAGCCTTAGCTAAAAGATTGGTTTGAAACAATTACTCGAAGTCTTCCTGGTCTACAGCCTTCCAGGGCCTGATTTTGAGATAACATAACTATTGCAGAATACCAATCACAAGAAGCTAGATTTTCGGCGACTGATTGCTTTGTGTCCGGTTCAACTACTATTTCTTCTTATGTTTGACCATTTTCTAAGTTCAAGCACATAATGTTTATGTCCAAAGTTCTGCAATTTTATTTAGCTAATAATCTGGCAAGGCGTTGACTTTTGACAAGCTTAGTGGGCTTCAATTCTATATTAAATTCAATCAACTTTGCAATCCATTTAGCCCTTCTTCCATCAATGTCAGTTTGTGTCAAGACATCTTTTATTGCAGCAGAGGGTACATATGCAATTATCTTGGAATGCAGAATATAAACTCTGAAATCTTTCAAAGATTTAATAAGATCATATGCCTATTTTTCAATAATATCATACCTCAACTCAGCATCCCCCAATTTTTTGCTAAAAACTGCTACTAGATGTTCCGAACCTTCTTCATCTGCCTACAACAACACTGCTGCAATGGTATCTTCAGAGGCAAATGAGAAAAAATGGAACGCCTTACTGTAATCTGGACTTATTAATGTGGGAGCTTCCATTATAGCCTTTTTGATGGAATCAAATGATTTTCTTGCTAGATCAGTCCATCTTACCTCTGACCCTTTTCTCAACATGGAGGTAATATGCTTCACTTGTTCTGAAAAATTTGGTATAAACCTCCTCACAAAATTAATTTTGCCCAGAAAGGATTGGATATCCTTCTTTGATCTCGAGAAAGACAAAGTCTGTATTTCTTTGACTCTTTCTGGGTCAATTTGGACACCTGCAGCAGAAACAATATGTCCTAACAGCTTGCCTTCTTCTAAACCAAACTATGATTTTTTACGATTGACTGAAATACCAAACCTTTTGGACTTCCGGAACACTTTCTTCAAATGCTGCAAATGGTCATGATGGCTACTGGAGTATATTGTTATGTCATCAAGGTAGATAAGGAAAAATTTGTCCTTCTCTCCTACAAATGCTATATCCATAGCTCTCTGAAAACTGGCTCCAGCATTCATCAATCCAAAAGGCATCTTGGCATACATAAATGTGCCCCAAGGAGTGGTGAATGAAATCTTCTCTTGGTCATCTGGATGTATAGCAACCTGATTAAAGCCTGAAAATCCATCTATGAAAGACATCACTTTGGCTCTTGAAACCTTTTGCAGCAAATGCTCCATCTTGGGTAAAGGGTGGTTGTCTTTCTTGGAGCATTTGTTCAAGTTTCTGAAATCAACACAGAGTCTAATTTCTCCACTTTTCTTGCTCACCACCACCAAGTTGGCTACCCATTTCGAATATCTCAGGGGAACAATAATTTTGGCAGCCAACAGTTTTTTGATTTCCTTTTCTATGAGAGGAAGGAGCATAGGATTTATTGGTCTCAGCTTTTGTCTAAAAGGAACGATGTCTTTATACAGAGGGATTTTATGTTGTATTATGTTTTTATCATATGTTTTCAGGTCAATATACTCCCAGGCAAACACATTAGCAAATTCCTTCATTAAATTGCAGTATTCTGAACTTTGGTCAGGAGATAGGTGTGTGGACAGATTTATGAATCTAGGATGACCTGGGCTTCCTATATCGTGCTTACAGGCTGCAGATTGGTCTTCCTTTTGGGTAGCCTTGTAAGGCACACCATTTTGGTCAAACAGTCTTTCAAGAGGAATTAGACAATTAGGAATATGATTGTTGGGTAGTTGGACAATGCTATCTTTGTCAATTTTATTTCTAAGCTGGGCTTTTGGATTTTCTACCAAGGCTTCATTCTCTTGGTCAATTTGCATTTTAGAAAATTCATCAATGACTTGCAAGAATCGATTCAACTCATCATCATCATTAAAAACCTTCCAATGCTGGACATTATCAGGCAAGGGGGGTATGTATTTCATTTGAACTTCATAAACTAGTCTGGGAGGCATGGGAGGGATAAATAGACTAGCAGACACAACAAGAGAATCAACAAGCTGATTTTGGGCTCATACAGAGATGAGGAATATATGAATTTAAGACAAATTCATACAGAATCAACAAGCTGATGGAGTCATATGTGATCTAGTATTAACAGTAGGATTGGCTTTGCATAAAAGTCAAGGTATTCAGATTTAAATATAGGTAGAGCACACCAAACGCAAAGAAGACATTCAACGAGTATATGAAGGAAATTAGAACACTGCAAGTGATTTCTAAGTAATCAAATACTCATAACACTATAGATAATCATGAAAAGAAAACAAAAGAAACTCATACATTGAAGTCTATATGATTCTTGAGAAGCATAAGTCAGTACTGTATTACTAGAAAAACAGAGTCTTTACATAGGCCAAATATCAGAGCTTTTTCACATAAATTCAGAGCGTTTTTTATTGTTCACAACAAAATTTAATGTGATTTGGATAATTTGAGAGTAGATATATATAGGTATTTATGATTTCCTATAGATACTATTAGCTCTACTACAGGTTTCAATTTTGATGGTTTTGGTTTTGATGTAAGGTTCAACTTTTGGAGACTGTAACTACTGTGATACTTGCCGTGTCTGGTCTTCATTTTCAGCTAATACAAGCTTCTTTTGTTGTTAATTGCTCACTTTCTACTTCTTCTTTGTTCTAGGTTGTGCCTGTTATGCATTTGTCTTAAATTCATATATTCCTCATCTCTGTATGCTTTCAGTCTTGGGTGCTTTGCCTGAAATGTTTTATTTACTTTCTGAATGATCAGGTCAGCATATCCAAACACCCTTATGTTCTTGATTCCTTTGTCTTTCACTACATGCAAGCCTAATATTAGAGCCTCATACTCTACTATATTATTAGTGACTTGAAAAGTTAGCTTAAAAGATAGCTGCGTGCTTTCTTGTTGTTGAGATATCAGCACCACCCCTGCTCCTGTAGTCTCCCTGGAACATGCTCCATCAAAGAACATCTCCCAAACTTGACTTCCTTGCTCTTCCTCGGCTTGAACGATTGGTTTCTTGAGCTGCAACAAGGCCTTCTGAGATTCTTCTATTTGGAGAATACATGCTCCAAAATGAGTGTCCACTGCATAAATAGGATGATTTGTAGGATTCTTCTCATCAATGATGATATATGCCAGTTGTACTTCTCTGTATAATCTCCTGCTTTCTCCTCCAAAGACTGGGATAGTGGCATAAGATAGATCATTCTGTAATGTACCACCTACTCTCTTAATCCATCCTCTAGACAGTAGCATGCCAAACTTAGGAGGGACATCTGCCACCACTATGTCCATCACCATGCTCTTCATGGGAAGCTGAGTTAGGGTAATGGCTCAATCTTTTATCAGTCCCAAGCATTTTACTTTCCTTGAATCAAATGAAAATAGATCATGATATGGTCTAGTGATATCAAGGCCTAACTCTTCCATGATAGCTTTTGGCATCAGATTGTGGCTAGCCCCTGTGTCTAGTAGGCAGTTGTAGAGGATTTTGTCATGTATGGTCAAGGAGAGATAAAAATATGGAGAGTTATTATCAGCAGACTTAGTCATCGGGCTAAGCACAACTGCAAGCCTATCATCTTGCAAATTGACAAAGTCGGTGGAGGTTTATGTGGCTTTCAGTTCAAGAGCTTCAAGGATAGGCTTTCTAGAAACTTCACTCTTTACAAGTTCTAACAGAGACACAAATATTTTTAACTTATGAACTTCTGCTTCAAAGTTGAAAGGGGAAGGGGACTTCTCAGGACCTCTTAGCTCTTGAACTGGTGCTTTGAGGATGACTGGATCAGCTGCTAGTCTCTTTTGTCTGATGTTTTGTGAATCTGTTTGGACAACAGCTCTTTGGGTAGGATTTTCCTTGACATTATTTGTATTTGACCTCAGGTTATACCTTTGTTGTTCACCAGTCTGCAGAACAACCTCTATGTCCCATGTTTGACTGTCTTTTTCTTGTAGCAAAGCTTCTTCGTATTCAACTATTGTCAAGAAGGCAACACTGCCTTTATCTTACATATGGTGAATTTCATCCTCATCTTCGATCTGTTCCTCCTCCATGACTACATTTTGAAAAAGAGCTTTAACTTTGTGTTTTTCATTTGGTTCTTTACTCCTCTAAATGATTTGTAGTTGCTCATTTGCTCTTCTGTATGGATTTGAATTTCTGGGAGCAAATGTGTTCTACTACCTTGTTTTTCCTGAGTTCTGCTCAACTTTTAGCTTAGAAATTTCAGTAGCTAGTGACTCTATCATTCTGGTCATATTATCTAATTTAGGCTCTAAAGATGAAGTAGTCGAAGAAAAAGCCTCGCTTCTCTGTCTTCTTCTATCAGAGTGACTTTTAAGCTTTTCTGCAGCCATTATATAAGATTCTACTTCAAGGGCTGCATCTTGCATGTCAGCCAGAGTAGAACATCTTCTTTCTCTCAATAATAGGAAGAAATTAGAGTCAAAAGCATTGGGATAAGTGATTTTGGCTGAAGTAGGAGTTGGCTTTACTTCAGTTGGAATTTTACTATACATCCTATTAAATCTCTTATTAAAAGCAAGCAAAGATTCTCCATTTTCTCTCTTCAGGTTACCAAACTCAGTATGGTAATACAGCAAGTCCTTCTTATCTCCCCATTGCTTCAAAAATGCATCATCTAAAGCTTTAATATCAGCAATAGATCTAGGGTTCAATTCTCTGAACCACTTTCTAGCCTCTCCATCAAGGCCCTGGACAAAAAATCTCATCCACACATCATTTTCACTAATATCCAAATTATCAGCATAATTGTAAAAAGCTTCTAGGTGTTCTTCAACTGTTATCCCATCTGTACCAGTGAACTTAGGCATATATTTTTGATACTCTCCTACATGCATGGCATTCAAAGGAGCAGGCAAAACTAGGGGTCCATACCTAGCGGCAACAATCCTTTCCATCCTTGTGGGTGCTTGTTGACCTTCCATGATTGGGGTATGTGGAAGGATACTGGTAGATTGAATGATAGGGAACAAAGAAATTGATGACAGAGACACGGGAAAATGATGGACTATATGGGATGCAATCTTTGGACTTAGATCCAAAGGGGAACTAAATACACAAGGAGCTGTTTGAATCTCTGCAGGTGATTCTTCACTAGCAATACAAGGTTCTAATTCTTCAAATTGTCTATTCTCAATTATAACCTCCTCTTCCAGAGATATATAAGATTTCTTAGGCTTACCTGATCCTGATGCTCCTTTCTGTAAAGCTTTCTTCGACTTGATAATATTCTCAGGGTTAGGCACTGGTTCAGCTGGTGATTTCTGAGGATTTTTTCGAGTATGTCTCACAAATTGAGCCAGGACTAAAATGTGGAGTCACCAAAGGTTGGTCTTCCTCCAGTAGAGTCACCAGATAGATGATTACAACTAGAAATGTGTCCAAACCTTGTCTATCATCAAAGCTTGGAACTGTGTCGTCTCCCAGGGAAGCTGAGCCTCAATCTCCTCTCCCCGGAAATGACGCCAATTAATGTTATCACACCAAGAAAATCTCCTAGGTTGTATCTCAGAGATGCTCAGGAACATTACAAACTCAACAAAATGTTGGAAATGGATGAATGGAAGGTTTGATGCATGTTCAAGCCAGATAACCACTTCTACTATGCTTAACTCCAGACATGGGTGAACACCCCCAGACTACAAGGCTTTAGACCACCAATCACTCACAGTTTAAGGAATAGGTGAAGATGGAGTTTACTGACCACACCAGTTAAAGGTCTGCAAATCTATTTCTTAATACACAGACAGGATGACAGCTCTCTAGCATTAAGATAACAGAAACCTGAATAATACATTCACTGAAATAAACAAGACTTTAACACAGAGGTGGGATGACAGCCCCTCTAATGCCAAACATCAAGAATTTAAGACAAATGCATAACAGGCACAACCTAGAACAAAGAAGAAGTAGAAAGTGAGCAATTAACAGAAAAAGAAGCTTGTATTAGCTGAAAATGAAGACCAGACACTGCAAGTATCACAGTAGTTACAGTCTCCAAAAGTTGAACCTTACATCAAAACCAAAACCATCGAAATTGAAACCTGTAGTAGAGCTAATAGTATCTATAGGAAATCATAAATACCTATATATATCTACTCTCAAATTATCCAAATCACATTAAATATTGTTGTGAACAATAAAAAATGATGCACCTAGAAAGAAACTTTATTTTCTCTGGCGAAATTTTTTTGTTCCCACTAAAGAAATAAATTATCCATAAGAATTTGAAGAGAAAAAGCATGAGGAAATATGAATAGAAAATTGTTTTCTTATTTGATCTAGAGCTTTCTGAATACAACATTCTTGGCCATAAAACCCTTGGTATCCATTACTGAATTATGAAGGTAATGATAAAGAAATTATCAGAGTTCTCAAAGTGCAAATATTGGAGTACTCTGTCTTCAAGCAGAGAAATGCATTCTTCATGCAAGCACTCCTCAATTATTGCTCGACTCTTCTGTAACAATTTGCATATTTTTGGTAGCTGAAAATGTTAAGTGGTTTTCAAATTATTCACAGTTGCACTTATAACTTTATGAATAATATACCCTTCCTATGGTTCTTGCAGAATACTTTGTAAATCTAGGTTATACTATGTATTTTCAAGAATTTAGGTAGCATAAGGTTTTAGAATTTCCCAGTAAAAAAATAATTCAAACACTTTTAGTGGGATTTTTTTTTTTTTTGCAAGATCCAGGCCAATTTTGGGCCATCCCCACAATTTTTTGGCCATCCTAGTTGTGGCCTTGGTAGACGATGCCATTTTTTATTGGAAAACTAATTTAAATTGTTATGTGGTTTATATTCAAATTTGATGGCTATGGTTAGATAGTAAACTCCCTCATGTTAATTTTTTTCATTGATTTCCCTTTAAAGTCATCATTCCAAAGAGGTTCCATTACATAATCTGGAGTTGTCTACAGAGCTCCCATTATAAAGTTGGGACTAATTACTAAAGAAGTTAGAGATTAAATTTAATGGTAATTGTTTAATATATTATTTTTTTAATAATGGAAATACCACTATAGAGTATATGTGTAGGTGTAATGTAAGTATGTAAACAATTTTAAATATAAAATTAATTAAAAAATAGAAAAAAAATAAAAGTGAAATCAGGGATGACTATAAACATTCAAATGTTGGGTTAATTAATAATAAAAATTTACAATAATAAAAATAAATTTGTTATATTTTGATTTTGTTATTAACTTGTGAATAGGCTTTGTTACAATGCCATGGGCCAATAACATGGCTTATCAATACCACATTGCCAAAAACCATAACTTATTTCAGAACCAAAATATTTTATAATAATATCATAAGATTCTTAACCATGAATATTCACCCCCACATTACCATGGATATCACTAACCTGTAAAAAATAGGCTTCAATTCGATACCATGGGCTAATATCATGGCTTATCAATACCACATAAAAAAAAAACATAACTTATTTTAGAATCAAAATATTTTAAAACAATATGAAAATAGTATTAACCATGGATATTTACCCTCACTTTACCATGGATATTATTAACTTGTAAATAGGCTTTGTTACACCATGGGCCAATGCCATTGCTTATCAATAATACCACATGCCCAAAAAACATAACTTATTTCACAATCAAAATATTTTATAGCAATATGAAAATATTCATAATCATGGGCATTCACCCTCACTTTTCCATTGATATTATGAACTTGTGAATAGGCTTCGTTATAATAGCCCGGGGTTAATACCAAGGATTATCAATACCACATGCCAAAAAATCATAACTTATTTCACAATCAAAATATATTTTAACAATATGACAACATTCTTAACCATGGATATTCACCCTCAATTTACTATGGATATTAATAACTTGTAAATAGGTTTTTTTATAATACTGTAGGCCAATCCCATGGCTTATCAGTACCACATGCCCAAAAACGATAACATACTTCACAATGAAAATAATTTATTTTAATTTAATCTTATAACATTTTTTAAATTGAAGCTATAAAAGGAAAGATTTTATAATTACGTTTGAGATATATCTAAACTCTTTATCCTCACCACTACTAAAAATATTCACATAGAAATTAAATTTAGTTTTTAATAAAATAAAAAATGAGAATACTTTTATATTTAAAGATGTGAAATTTATGTAATATAATTAGTGTTAGTAAGCACCAACATAGATCCATCTTAACTAAGCATCCAAGGGATGAAAAATAAAAGTGAAGGGGAGAGAGGAGGGGGGAGGCGGAGGAGGATTAGTGACAAATATGGAGGGCCGGGGGAGAGAGAGAAGAGGAGGAAAGATAGAGATCAGGGAGAAGGGGAAGGAGAGAATGGGGGAAACCACATAGATTGAGGGGTGAGAGAAGGGAAGAGAGAGAGAGAGGAGAGAAGAGAGAGAGAGAATGGGGGAGAGATACGAGGGAGGTGGGAGAGAAATGGAGAGAGAGGAATAGAGAGGAGGAGAAGAGATGGAGTGGAGGGGAGAGAGAGAGGGAGGGAGGGGGGGAGAGAGAGAGAGATATGGAGAGAGTTCATGCACGTTTTGGGGTGAAATAGAGAGAGAGAATAAAAAAGAGACACATAAACACAAAAATAGATATTATATAGTATTATATAACCAGCCTAGATCCATCTTAATCTTAGATCTATCAAGCACTTAGAGGGATGAAAAGTCTCGAGGTGCACATCTTTCATCATGTTTTTCACTAAAATATGTGGTTTTCACCTTGATAGATTGGATCCATCTCGGCGCTTGATAAATCTAGGGTTAAGATGGATCTAGACAACTTATAGAAATTTGAAGTTTTTATGAGGAAAATCATACTTGGATATTTTGTATAATTTTATCATAATTACATGTATTTTATGTATGGTTTTGTATAAATTATAAATATATATTTTTCATGAAACTTATTTTTTCACATCAATACCAAAGCGTGGAGTGTTTAACATAGGGTTTAAGAGGTGGTACAATGTTCTTGTGGGATTCAAGGTAATGTCTTGAAACCTCAACAACCTTTCATACAACACACACAACATTGTGCCTACCATATTTCAAACCCCATATTCACATTCAACAATTTGAGTGCACACCTAGGGGTTTACATGCCTATTATGAGGAATCCCAACCATCGCAGAGCCATCATGGAAGCCCAACATTGACATATAGTACCAACGAGAAAAATAATGATCATAATTTTTATGAAATCAAACGATCTTTAGCAAGTAAGCAAATATTTTTGTAGTTGCATCTATTCCTACGTAAATTATGTCTAATAACTTAGGTGGTGGGAAATTCCATAATTGTTTTTCCAATAAGAAAAGTACATCATTTTTGTATTAATATTTATGCAAAGATGTAATTTACATCATCTAACATATACTAAATTTTCTTTACCTGAATGACATGATATTGTAATATGTTCAACATCTAATTTTTGGGCAATATTAAAATCCCCATAGGATTCAAAATAATTTCATAAGACTCTAGTACTGATATGTTCATAATGTATGTTCAAACTAGATAAACAACACGGTATCCAAGTTAAAATCTAGTATCCTAATTTCAATGGATATGACATTGATAATAAAAATGTAGATATGCATGAAAAGTTAAGTCTTCAACTAAAGGAAATGTGTGCTCTACTAATTACTCAACACTTCTCCTTGTAGGTATTATTCCTAATGTTTTTGACCCAGCAATAAGGCCACTGTCATTTTAAATAATTTATCAATATTTTAATGCAATTCCCTGTGAATGTGATGGAAGGGCATAACCCTGAAGGTTCTATTCAACTCCATAACTCTAATAGTTCATTGATGCAATAAGGAATTGTTTAAGGAAGTATAACCTTTCAACCAGTCTATAACAACTTTTGAATCCCCTATCACTTGTAAGTTTAGATTGCTGAAGTGACATAATTAAAATGACTAACATAAACAACTGGTTTGTACTATTGTATTACTTGTTAAGTAGTCATACTTATATTAATAGACCAAATTAGTCATTCACGTTAATCATTTTCAGCTGTATTACTTATTATCTAGTCGTATATTTTATCTTGAGACTAAATTATTTGTTTATGCTAGCACTAGTAGAAAATTCGAGATTTATGACTAGGTGACTGAAAAGGTTAGTCACTGTAGTTTTTCCAAGTGAAATACTACAAAAAATGATAAATTTTAAGTAACCCAACTAAAAACTACCAACATAAATGACTAATTTAGTATTGAGTTAAAATATACAACTAGCTAATATGTGATACAATTAAAAATGACTAACGTGAATGACTAATTTAGTCTAGGAACAAAAATACGACTACCTATCAAGTACTACAATAATAGAAATTAGTCATTTATGTTAGTCATTTTAATTGTCTCACTTCAACAATCTAAACTTACAAGTGATAGGGGATTCAAAGGTTGTTAAAGATTGGTTCAAAGGTTATACTTCCTTAAACAATTATTTATTGGATCAATGGATGAGAGTTATGGATTTGATTTGAATCTTTAGGGTTATATCCTTTGATCACATTCATAAGGAATTAAATTCAAAGGATGACAAATTATCCAAAATGGGAGTGGGCTTATACTTGGGTCAAATACATTATGAAGAATACCTGCAAGGAGAAGTGTTGGTTAATTAGTAGAGGACACATTTCCTTTAGTTTAAGACTTAACTTTTCATGCGTATCTACATTTTTTATTATCAAGGTCATATCCATTGAACTTCAGATATTGGTTTTTAAATTGGATATCAAATTGTTTATCTAGTTTGAATCTACATTATGAACGTAGCAGATTTAGTACATGTTAGATTATGTAAATTACACCTTTACATTAATACTAATTCTAAATGATGTTTTTTTCTTATTGGAAAAAAAAATTATGGCATTTCCCACCACCTAAGTCAATAATTCCATCAAAAAAAAATATTCCTAAGTGATCTAGTCCTCCTAAAGAGACAGAAGTGAAGTATAAATGGTACAATTATGAGCACTACCATGTAAAAAACACATGTTGAAACACTTGCAGGGGTAGAGCCTCTATGCGTGTGTGTGAGGGAAGGTATATTTTGATATCTTATAGTTGGTTTCCCTTCATCACAAAAGGGGCTTAGGATATGAGTGGATTGGTAAAACAACCCTTATTCATTCCTTCGAGGTTTAGGGAAATCTTAAGTTCAAGTCCATGTGCTAGTAGATGGCATAAAAGGTGTTTCTTATGGTTTTTCAGCAAGGTCACTAGATCTCAATACAGAAAAGGCACCTTGGATTTGTGGAAAAGTATAACTCCCCATCTGGAACTGAATGGGTCATTGATGACTACCTAGAGGACTTAGACCAAATTAGTAATCATGGAGGTTAAAGTTACAATTGAAAAAGAAAAACATACACATGGCAATTCATACTAGAATTCATCCTCTCATTACCAAGAGTTGATGAAGAACAGTATGTTGATTCTTTGATGAAGCCAATGAAACCAAGAAGATCCTTATCAACTCTTACTTAACAAAGTTAAGAAGATCTTCACAAGAAGGATGAGTATTTCATCGAGTTAAAGATTGAAAGGCATGCTCTTTTTTATTTCAAGGAAATCTTGGGAAACCCAAGATCGATAACTCATCAAAGTGACTTGACGTACACTTGAGATGAACTTAAATGATTTCCATTATAACCCAAGAGTATATTCAATATATTGCAAGTCTATAATAATAACTTGTGATTTAGAAAGGGTCAATACATCTCAAAATAGACTCATGGGTGCACAACTACCCTTCTATATTGAAATTCATGTTCCTTTTTACTTAAAGGATAACTTTGTAAAGAAAAACAACATTGGTAATTCATTAGAGTGATTTGAGCTACACTTGAGATGAAATGGAGTGATTTCCACTCTAACCCAAAATTATATCAAATATGTTGTATGTATATATTAATAACTCGTGATTTAGCAAGAAGGGTCAAGACATTTGGAGATACACTTACTGGGCATTCATACTCCTTAGAGGCTTCTACGTTTCTACTGTTATATCGATAAACCAAATATCTCATCAGGAATTTTCCACGAGATTCTCTAGAACAAACCCCAGTGGTGTTTTTTCTACTTTAACTATTACCCATACTGTTGGGCATGGAATCCCAGCACAACATTTTTTGGGGCTCAAAGCCCAAGTTTTGAGTACTATTGTTGTAAAGACTCCGCGAATTGCAGGCACGAAGTGCAAATTGTATGTTAGAGTCATAGGGTTTTCCACCCTAAGTTTTGAATGTAGTGTCAGCCTAGTCATGGTCCACAGACCATGGGATTGTATAAATAGAGTGAGGCTCTAAGTTGTAAAGATAATGAGAGATATATAGAGGAACGAATGGAGTCTAGAAGATAGTGAGCATAGAGTAAAGGCTTAAGTGCTTTGGGTTGTAGTAGTAGGAAGAGGCTCTGCAGCTGAGTGCACAGAGGCCTAGTAGAGTCCACACCTGAGTGCACGAACCCCTAAAACTGAGTGCGTAGGGTGGAGTCGAGTCTGTAACCAAGGAAGAAGAATAATAAAGAGAATTTTGATTCCAAATCTTGTGTATCTATTTTGAGTTATTATATGGTTGATATCTTTTGCAATTATATCGTTTTATTTATCGCGTGCACTGGTATGAATGGTGAACATTATTAAGTATAACTAAACACATGTAGATAAGCTAAGTGATCAACTAGTATCAAGTTAATAGTAAGGGATTGGGTACCAACATGGATCGAGCCTCGAGTAGGGCTACGTGAAGGCAGCATCACAGGCTACGAGGTACTAATAGGTCTATGTAGCGACGTGCGCGCAGGGTCAAACTGCGGACCACCAAAAATCATCAGACATCTCTAGGGTGTGGAAACCTAGTTCTAGCACCCTCCCATACTACTTTGGGTGAGACCTCATTCCGCACTCTGCGGAATGTTACCGAAAGGGCCAGTAGTATTGGGATTTGTTTGGCTAACTCACCTCTGAACCTGGGTCATGCCCGTATAAGCCAACAAATGGTTTCATTGCCAGGATTGGGATCTGCATAAGGGATGTCTAATGTCATGTCACTGGAATCCAATCAAGAAAGTAATTGAAGGGTCGTTGGACAAGAATATTCATGAGTTCACGAATCTGTGAGTATCTAAGGAATAGTGGTTGGAGCACTACCTATATACGAAAATCCACAAAATTTTCTTTACATCCTTTCCTTCTAAGCTGTATGAGTGGATCGTGAATGCAGTAGACAGTCAGGGAAGGTGTAAGCTCGACAAACCAATCGTGTGGACTCTGGAACTAGTGCATAGATTAGAAGCATTAGGAGATAATATCGCATGAGATGTGGACCATTGGCTCAATCGGATTATAGGAGGATTTATCACTGAGTTCGCGGTAGATACGACAGTCAACTACAGTGAGGCGGAATGACGCTTCCTCAAAGGACAGTAAGGTAAGTATATTAAATATTTGAATACTTGGATTAAGATGCTAATGTGTGAAAAGTAGGTTATGCAAATAAATTAATGCTTGGAACTACGTGAACTAGGAAGATCTACAGACTTGGAAGTAGTGAAGAGTTAGAAACTAGTCCCTTAATTTCACCCTCACAGGAAAGCGAGGAAGAGCTTGTGAAAGTTTCTCCAAGAAGCGCAGTCAGTTTGATAAGGCAACAAATTCTGCGCTTACCACCTCCACATACACTGCCACGCATCTCACCCTCTTCACCTCCATTTCCACCCACCCCACCTCTGCTACCACCACAGTTCAATATGGTGAGTGCGATCAAACTACCGATATTCAGAGGAATAGGGAATGAAGATCTAGACCAATTCTGGTTTGTGGTAAGGGCAGTATGGGAAGTACAAGGAGTCGTGGATGAAAATATAAAGAAGGCTACATTGGTAAGTGCATTGTAGGATCACACATTAACATGGTACATTAAACATTCTAATGACCATCCAAAGATAGGAATCGCAGAAATCTAGGCCGTTTTGAACAGGGAATTTAGCAAGCCAAAGTCGGAGACAAAATCAATTATCGGGTTTAAGGAGATCATGATGCTCCTGAGTGAGACCCCATGGGATCTAGACCAGAGGCTGAAGAGTATGATTCGTGAAGCCAACATGACTTTAATGGATGGACATCACTACACCTAGTTTGTAGCATCATTAACACCGCATTTAAGGATGAAGTTATCACAACAAAAGCTTTCCACCTAGGCCAAAGCCTTGGAGATGGCAATGAGATTGCATGAGACCCCTATACAAGATCCTGGTCTGGGAGTCCAATAAATCCATGCGCAACTGCAAAATTTGTGTCAGAAATTCAGAGTTTGAAACAGGAGAGGACACCTCGGCCAGAAGTGGGCGAGAAGGTATGGTGCATAAAATGTAAAGGCCATGGGAATGACAAGGACCATTGTCCAGTTTTCACGAATTACTTGTTGGGACGAGGGTCGATGCTATTAAGACCTACGGCACAAGTAGGACCAAGCGCGGTGCTTGCACTATGGTGCACGATTTGTCAGATAGGAGGAAAACACACTACATATAATTGTCATCTATTACAGAAGTATACACAGACGTCCCAACAATTGTTTTGTAATTTCTACAGGTTGGTAGGCCATGATGAATGCACTTGCAGAAGCTACAAACTAATGATGGATCAGAGTCCTTCCTATAGGGTACAAATTGAAACACGAGCCCTCAACCCAAATGCTGGAATGAGGCGTGCTGGATTTCAGGGGTGTGGATGAGGTCGACATGGAATGGGACTAGGAAGGGGTCACAGACAACTAATTTTTTACAATTGCGAAGGGCCAGGACATTATGCCTACGATTGTACAAATCTGATGAGGACATCATGTTTTTATTGTACTCAGTTTGATCATGAGGCAGAATACTACCCTACATTGATAGTGAGGTTGTACGAAAAGGGGTACTCCAACCTCCTCTGACTCAGAATTTGCAAATGATGAGGTCTGAGCTACACAAAGAAGATCTGAATGTAAACATAGTGCTTAGAAGCAGTATCACCACTAGCAATGATAAAGGTAAGTAGTCAGAAGAAAGTGCATAGGTTCGCAAGGCTCCTACCAAGGAACCTGAATTTGATTTAGATCATGTGAAGGAGACATTCATGGAAGCTAAGAAGAGCTTCACAGAGGCCTCCACTTTAGGTAGTAAGGATCAACTAGAACTAGGGATGGATCCCTCAATGCTCACTACCTTCCTAGAGACATGCATGAAACTACTACGCGACAACAAGGTAGTAAAAGGACTAAAGAAACTTATCACTAGGTGCACGGGGTTAGGAGAATCGCACGTGGTTCAGAAACTTGGAAAGCATGCATTGCGCACAGGAAGGGAAATGAGGCTGACTGTACAAATCAATGAGTATGAAATGGATCAGGTAATCTTGGATCTCTGATTAGACACAAATGTACTGCCGAAACAAACATGGGAACGCATGGGCAGACCCACACTACAATGGTCTCCTATTTAATTGTGAATGGTGAACCAACAGAAGATCCTCCCCATGGGGATATTGCAAGGGGTAATGGTGGATATTGAAGGTGTGAGCGCGTTGGTGGATTTCAAAGTGATAGAGATTTTCGATGATAGCAATCCCTATCCCGCGCTACTAGGAATAGACTAGGCCACCATTTGAATGGAGTCATAAATCTAAAGAAGCGCAAAATGATTTTTGAGAAAAAGTCACTACGCGTAGTAGTACTGCTAGATCCGGCCGAAGGAGCGCAATACACTGAAACGGTGCACGACGATGATAGTGATGACGATATCGATTGTATTTACAAGATAATTGCATGAGAACAGGACTACGTGAACCCAATTGCAGATGGTAGGATTTCGTGGGAGCGGGAAAGCTCTTGCACTTCAGATTTGGATGAAGAGATAGAGCGATGGCAGAAACGTCTGTGCGAAGTAAAAAGGCTAAATTACAACATCATGGTTAGATCACTGCGTTGCATGACAGCAAAGGTAAGGGATCTACCTATGTATGATGGGTTAATAGGGGTGGATGAATTCCTGGACAAATTTGAAATCGCATTGCCAGAACAACAATGGTTTGATCCTTTGAAATGGGCACTGTGCGTGACGCCCACAAGGTGGTGGGGTACACATTACGGGATTTTTTAGGATTGGCATGGATGCATAAGGATGATGCGCCTACAATTTTGGAAACCGCAGATGTAGCTAGTAGACAAGTATGAGGGATGGGATGATCCATGTACACACCTCGCAAAATGGACCAAGGTCTACGGAGAAGAGCCACAGCCTGAATGGGTACTTTTATTCTATCATACCCTAGATGTCATACCCATGAATTGGTATACTAAGAAGGAGCTCCACCATCGTATGAGCGAATGGGATATCTTGCGCGAGGGATTTCTATTAACTTTCACGTTTGAAGATCATTGATGGGATAGTGTTGACGATGCGCTGCAGACAGTAAAAGCAACTATTTTCAAAATACCCCAAGAGAGAATGGAGGTATTTAAACTAGAATGGGTGACACAGCTAAGCTACGTGCTAGAGTGTTACAATGTAACTATTGAGGAGGATGATGAGGACCCATGAAATATTAACATTCCATAAATGGAAGGCTATCACGAGGTTCACGACCATCGATTGAGGTCCCCAACATCACCATGCTGCTAAAAACAAAGCAGGTAAACATTGGAATGGAGGTGGAGCCAAAGTATGCAGCGCTTGGGGACTATTGGGAGGATGCCATGGTGGATAAGGTCGCTAAGTTACTCCGCGAATACCAAGACTTGTTCCCGAACAAAATTACAGACTTGAAAGGGATCATTGGAGACTTAGGGATGATGAAGATCACCCTGAAACCCTACGCAAAGCTGGTTAAACAGTGGCCTTACCGCTTGAATCCGAAATATAAGGAAAAAGTCTGCAAAGAATTAGACAAAATGCTCACAGCCGAAATTATTGAGCCAGTGGAAGAATCCGACTGGGTGAGTCCTATGGTACTATAGGAGAAAAAGAAGAAAGGTGAAATAAGAATATGCATGGACCTCAGGAAGTTGAATGATGCCTATATACACTATCCATTCCTGACATCGTTCACAGATGAAGTACTGGAGAATTTTGGCGGTCAGGAAGCATACTCATTCATAGATGGGTTCTCAAGGTACCATCAGATCAAGATCACGCTGGAAGACAGGAGCAAAACGACCTTCACAACAGAATGGAGCTGATTTCAATACACGTTATGCCATTTGGATTAAAGAACAAGCTAGCCATATTTTCGTGCATCTTTGTGGTTGCATTCAAAGAATACATCCACAAGTTCTTGGAGGTCTATCTGGATGATTAGACTATCTTTGGATTAGTTAAGCACCGTGTGGCAAGCTTATGCTTGATGTTGGATACTTGTCGTTGACACTAGATTGCATTGAACCTTAAGAAGTGCACATTTCTCGTTCCCTTTGGAAACCTGCTAGGACATGTGGTCTGCAAACAAGGACTAATGGTGGACCTTGCGAAGATTGTCGTTATTCTAAATTTGGAAGCACCGCGAAGTGTTAAATAACTGCACGCTACCTTGGGACACACTAGATACTATAGGAAGTTCATCAAAAGTTATTCCCAAATAACGGCGCTGATGGAAAAGTTATTGAAGGATGTTGCATATTGCTGGAATGATGATTGCATGAAGAGTTTGGATGTCCTGAAGGGGAAACTACCCTCTGCTCCAATCCTAGTCTTCCCAAAATTGGATGTGTAATTTCATGTACATGTTGATGCGTCATGTATTGCACTAGGAGAAGTACTCACACAGGAGGGCGAGGAGGGAATGGATCACCCAATCGTGTTGGAAAGTCAGAGATTGTCCAAAGAAGAAAATAACTATTCCACCACCAAGTGAGAGGGGTTGGCGGTGGTGTACGCACTCCAAAAATACCGACAATATTTACTCGGTGACATTTCAAGATGTATACCAACCATTCTGCGTCAAAATACTTGGTCAATAAGCCTATGTTGCGGGGGCACATGTGCAGATGGCTCTTACTGTTCCAAGAATATGATTTGAGGTCATAGTTAAGCTGGGAGGCTTGAACACAGGACCAAATCACTTGTCACGAATTGAGATGGGTGAGGAACCCACAAATTTGGAGGAGGACTACGTGATGCACAGATCTTTGCAGTGCGCATTGCAGATGGACACTTCAAAGATATAATCCATTTTCTGACAATAGGAACTACACGGAAGGAATACTAAGTCCAAAAGAAAAAGGAATTGGTGGTGCGCATGGAGGAATTTTCTGTCATCGCGAGGCACCTATACAAAATGGGAAATGATGAGATATTGCAAAGATACGTACATGAATTTGAACGAGGTCAGATCCTCGCAGACGCACATGGGGGCACTGCAGGAGGACACTATGTAGGACACACAACTGCACAAAATATTCTTCGTGTAGTTTTATGGTGGACAACCCTACACCAGGATTCGAAAGCTCACTGTAAGGCCTGTGATATATGTCAAAGGACTAGAAAACCCTCATGGAGGGATGAGATGCCGTTAAATCTACAAATGACACTGCATCTGTTTGAAAAATGGGAAATTGACTTTGTGGGATTGATCAAACCTCAGGGAAAGACAGGTGTGTGCTACATCATCATCGCGAAAGAGTACATGACACAATGGGCGGAAGCATAGCCGGTCAAAGATTGTATGGCCACTACAGCTGTGAACTTTTTGTTTGGAAAAGTGTTGACCCAATTTGGTTGTCTGAAAATTTTAATGAGCGATCATGGAACACATTTCCTGAATGAAACCATCAATGCACTCACAGACTAGGTCCAGGTGTATCATTAGAAAATTACATCGTACCACCCACAAACTAATGGGATAGTAGAGGCATTCAAAAAAATACTGGAGAAAGCGCTAACCAAAGTGCGCAACGCACAATGAAATGATTGGGACTTGCATGTACCTATGATACTATGGGCTTACAGGATAATGTGTAAGAAATTAAAAGGACAGGCACCTTTTCGGTTAGTTTATAGCGTGGAAGTTATCATGTCGATGGAATACATCATACCTAGTTTGCAAATAACAGTGCTCACAGGGATGATGGACCATGAAGGGCTGGAGGCAAGGCTCACGAAATTGGAAGAACTCGAGGAGGAATGGTTTTTGGCTGGATTTCATCATCACCTACAAAAGCAGTGTGGAAAATCCTAGCACAACTGCCATATCAAGTTGCGCACCTTCAAGGTAAACGACTTAGTGTTGTTGTCTGACAGTAAGTTTGAAAATTTTCTGGGAAAATTCAGAATGCACTGGTTGGGACGATATGTGGTTAAGGAGGTCACAGATAGAGGCATGGTCTCGCTAGTAAAAAATAAATGGAGAACCCTTCCCAGGCAAAGTAAACGAGAATCACTTGAAGCCCTACACAGGTGGGCCGGCTATTTGACCAACTGACCAAAGCACAGTTTTCGTAACCCGAGGAGCTGGACAAGGGCGCGGGACTATAAACATACATAGCAGATGTCGGTACAGATGAAAGGACCCAATATAGACACAAAGGTCTCAGAAGAACAGATGCAGTAGGTTCAGCAAGCAACAACTCAATGCGTTTCATACATCAACACCGTATGGGAACAATTGGAGGGACTCCGCGCCAAGATCGTCGTGCCGATAGAGTAACTCGAGGGTGAGTCAAGATGTTTGTGTTGGGGGCATTTTGGGCATAGAATCCCCCCATAGCATGTTTTGGGGATGAAAGCCCAAGTTTTGAGTACTATTGTTGTAAAAACTCTGTGAATTGCGGGTACGGAGTGCAAATTGTATGTTAGAGTCATAGGATTTTCTGCCCTAAGTTTTGAATGTAGTGTCGGCCTACCCATGGTTTGTGGACCATGGGATTGTATAAATAGAGTGAGGCTCTAAGTTGTAAATATAATGAGAGATACATAGAGGAATGAATGGAGTCTAGAAGATAGTGAGCATAGATTAAAGGTCTAAGTGCTTTAGGTCGTAGTAGTAGGAAGAGGCTCTGCAGCTGAGTGCAAAGAGGCCTAGTAGAGTACGTACCTAAGTGCGTGAACCCTTGAAACTGAGTGCGCAGGGAGGATTCGAGTCTGTAACCAAGGAAGAAGAATGATAAGGAAAAGTTAGATTCCAAATCTTGTGTATCTGTTTTGAGTTATTATATGGTTCATATCTTTTGCAATTATATTGTTATATTTATCGCGCACACTGGTATGAATGGTGAACATTGTTAAGTATAGCTAAACACATGTAGATAATCTATGTGATCAATTAATATTAGGTTAATAGTAAGGGATTGGGTACCAACGTGGATCGAGCACTAAGTAGGGTTGTGCAAAGGCAGCATCAAAGGCTGCGAGGTACTGGTAGGTGCGCATAGTGACATGCACGCAAGGTCAAACCACAGACCACCGAAAATCATCAGACATCTCTAGGGTGCGGAAACCTAGTTCTAGCACCCTCCCATATTACTTTAGGTGAGACCTCAATCCATGCTCCGTGGATTTTTGCTAAAAGGGCTAGTAGTATCGGGATTTGTTTGGCTAACTCACCTCTAAACCTAGGTCAAACCCCTACAAGCCAACACATACCTTCCATTTAACTTGATCCAAATCTCTTTATGATCATAAGAAAATTATTTTTTCTGATGTTGAATGGATTATTATTTTTCATTTGTTCCTCAAAGACACTAACATCTACTGTCTCCAATACACAAATAGAGTTTGATAGCTTGAAATCATGGAGTGTTATTTTTCTCGGGTTCACCCAAAACGTAAAATACACATTTATAATTTTTTCAAATGCAACAATAAATGATAAATATATTTAGATAGCTAAATAGAGACATTGTGTTACTCGAAGCCAACTCTCCCCAATACACAAATAGAGTTTGATAGATTGAAAACTCACACACCTTAATTCATGCAATAATCTCATAGACAAAACTAATGATATGGTATAGGGCACTATAATAATAAGAAGGAAAAATGGCATCCATGACCACAAAATATTTCAAGTGATAACCCGCATAGCTCTCATTGGGGACGACAATATGTTGGGGATTAGCCTTGTAGTAATCGTTGTGAAAACAAGTTTCAAATTCCAGTGGCATTTGAAACCCCTTCAAAGCATACACCATACACATGTATTTCCAATAGCGGACTTGAGGTCACTCCTCCCACCTTCACAAGACCATGGTAGTGCTAGTGAAAACCAAACCCATGACCTACAGTAGGCTGAGCCCTTGGTTATAGTCACGGGAAATGTTCAGCTCACTAGGTCTGTGGAGACCATCTAGAGGAATGAGGCCGAGGGTGTGCTAATCACGCATAATTCAGAAGAAAAGTTTGTTTTCTTTGAGAAGACATAGATCGTAAGTTTTATGTGAGTACGTTATTTTTTCCATTTGTATTTTCTTTCAATTCAAACTAAATCTTAATCTTTGTGCTTTGGGCTCTAATTTTGCATCTTGTACTTTGGGATTTAAACTCGTGACATCTGTTGGCACTGTGGAAACCCCAATTTGAATTAAACTAGAGAATAGAAACTTTGTTTCTTGGATGATTTTGTTCTTATAATTTGAACTAGTGACCTTTGGTGGGTGTTCAAAACCTAAAAGGTGGTTGGCTATGGGGAGTTTGGTGTTAAAGCATGTATTACTTAAATAGTGAATTTCGATCCATGTCTTCCTTTTCATTGTGGCTGAATTGACATATATTTGTAAGCTACAACAAAAATTGGTATGGATCTAATTGATGCGATATGTTTCATTCCATTGAATTAAACATTAAGAAAAAATAATTTGGGCATTTTTATTATAAGATTACTAGTTGAATCAAATTGCTTTCAGTGATTTTTGCGGGTTGGTGGCTTTAGTAGTGATAATTTTAGGTTTTCATTTTTGTTTTTTTTAAACATGCTTTGATTTTTTATTGATAACATATACACAATGAGAATATTAACAAAAGGGGAAGGTTAATCATTGTCAGGGAAGGTCACTGTGCCAGAGGCATAGAAACTAATTTCCCCTAAAGGATTCAAAATCAAATATTAGAGCAAGGTTGATAAACAAGGAGATGGATGCTATCACAGGTAACTAGGGTCCTTAAGGGGTGACATATTAAGAATATAGTTTGACTGCAATATGCATCACTTCAAACCCACCTAAGAGATTACAAAAAAGGTCAATAGTCAGACAATGTAGCTTTGGTCAAGAGATTAACAATAATTAAGAATTAACATTCAATTGTGAAGACATTTTGATTCTAGGGCATGGCCCCACTTGAGCTTCTTTAATGCTCTCTTTCGAAAATTAAGATCATTCCTTCCATAGACATTGCAGTTGTATATACCTAATGTTGGAATCATGATTTTCGTTACATTAAAACTCGTTGGTGTTAGTAAATGGACGCATCATCAAAGCCAATGGATCTGCCAGAGGAAATTAAGCACATGTCCTGAAACACATGGGGAGAGATGGTTTATCCAATTCCCAACAATCTCCCCCCTAGCAAGAGCTGCGTGTCATTCAAACTTGAGAACTTTGGCTTTGATACCACTTGTTGGAATCACAATTTCCTTTACACAAAAACCCACAAGTGTTATTAAACGGATGCATCGCCAAAGTTAATGGATCCATGAGAGGTGGTTAAGCACATGCCATGAAACACATGGGGATTGTTGATTTATCCAATGTCCAATAGCTATGTTCGACCACAAACTAAACTAAACCTCTCGATCTTCGGGGCTCTAACGACGAGGAAGAAAGAAGGCTTTCTTGTCATTTTGTCTCAACAATGTCGAACTCCCCGCAAATCAACTGGTTGGCCTCTAATATCTTTTCAATTATTCAATGGAAAATTTTTCATATTCCAAAGTATCATTTGGAGCATAGATGTTGGCAACCCATAACATATGTCCATCCACTTGTAATGAAACCTTGACCAATCTTTAGATAGCATATGTGCCCCAATATGTAACATAGGTAGCATGTGTGGTTGAAAACAACATTACTAAAGTACTTTTCCCTTATCAAGCTCATATCTATATGCCTTGGCACTTGATTAGATGAAATTAATTAAGTAATTACAATTTAAGTGCAATGTATATAACGGATATGGAAATTTTGCAAAATATTGTGAAAATAACCTATAGGAAACTTAACATGAGTAGGAAAAGAATGAAAAATGGTAGGCAACAAGGAGGAAAAATTGATTACGAAAAACCTGAATTGAGGGGAAAATAAAACAATATCAAATATTCTTGGATCATCAAAGGCACCAAAATAATGGTTAAACAAGAAGGACAAGGTGAACCAGCTAATCAAATAGTTTCAAATTTGCCAAGAGGGGAAGACAATGGGAAATAATATCCTTAGCATAACCAAGGAGGTAACTCAAGTAACATGTGTAATAGGTATGTGATTTATCACAATTTGAACCAATGTTTTATGGAAAATTAGGAATGAGTTCTATTATCACTCTAACTCAGCCAACCATTCAAATCTCGATTTTTTAAGAACTAGGATTAGTTCTCAATGACGAAAGAAGAAGAAACCTGCTATATCTAGGAAAAGGAGATATAGTGAAACCCTAATCTATCACATTCCACCCCACAAATGGTAACAAGGGAAAAAGCACAATAACAATTAGGGGAGGAAGAAAGGGAGAAGAAAGAAAGGAGGATAAACAAGTCAAAAATCTTGGAAAAAATTGTAATATTCCTAGGGAAGTTTTACATTAAATAACAAAGTAAACATAGACATAAAAATTGTGAAAATCAAACACATGAATCTGATGAAATTGCACCAAAAATTGTGTTTCTGAGTCATTTCACTATAGTATGAAGAAGGTACAATGAAGTTCTAGAAAGAGCTCACATGGGCTTTGATCTGATAATCACCCTATGAGTGACCTCAATTAAAGATTTATTAAATGAAGGTATTACAGACTCATATGTTGGTGTGTGTCTATGTTATTTAAGTAATGGATTGATCAGATTGCAAATACATAGACACTTGAAATGGAAAACAGCAGAGAAACACAGTAAGAAAATACAAGAACACAAGAATTTAATAAGGAGTTCACCCTATCCTCTAGCGCTACATCTCCGGTCCAACTTTTGGTGGTGGCCTTCTTTTATTGTGTCTTGCAGCAGAGAATTACAATGAAGGAGCTCAACATGAGTCCCCTAAAACAGATTGGCTTGGCAGGGTGGTTCTTCGATTCCCCAAGCCACTGGAGTACACAAACTCTTTTCCTTGCCAGATCTTTGACCTCTTTTGTCTGATAGATCCTCTCTGGGATGGCTTGAATCTCTCAAGCTCTCTGGTGTTCAACGATGCCCTTGGTTAGCTCGGTCCTCTGCCTTCATTCTGCTTTTTGCTTCACTGGTTCTTCTCTTTTCTGGTTTCTATCTTCCTCTCTGGGTGTGTGTTTTATATTCTCTGTTTATGGCTTTAAATCATTTGAGCTCATGGTGGTTTGTTTCCTCTTCTGTCTCTATCGATTTTCCTGCTTGCAACTGCACTTGGAGTTCCCTGTTCTTGGCGTCATCATCAGACTCACAGGGATGGCCATTTGTCCTCCTGCGGACTCTACCAGCTTGCCTGTCGGTTCGTTTCTTCAGTTACATTATGGAATGAGTCATTTTCCACTGTGGCGGTCAATTTGAACTTCAAATTCTTCTAAATCATGGCTTATTCCCTCGTCAATTCCATCTTCTCCATCCGGTGCAATCTCAGCCATTAGATTTGGAGACTCCAGATCCAACGCCATTCACTCGTCCCGCATGGTTGACTAGCTTGACCATTAACACGCGATGAGCGGTGGTTTTCTCTCTCCTCTGCCTACCACATGTCAGGCGCTGAGTGGAATCATTCCTTTCCCATAAAAACTACTTACCGCCCATGGATACCCTCGATCAATATCACTGGTTTTGGAGCGGTCTCACCGTTAGCTCTTAGCCTTTTATCCCACAGTTTTCCCCACTCTCATGCGACCGAGCGCTCGAGGCTTCTCCATTTTGAGGCTTTCCACCCAGCGATCAAAAAATACCTCTGTTTCCCAATCCAGGTCTCCCAGGGGCTAATTTTTCCTCTTGCGTAGTCTCCATGGGCCTCGGTCAGTGTGTTGTGACCAAGGTCCTCGTCGTTCCACGCTGGCTGTGATTCCCACTAGTTTAGAGGTGTTCTTGATCACTGTTTTAAATCCTTTGAAGTCTGTCCCGACCTGGTACAACTATGGTTCAATTAATCTTTCTTTATGGATCCAATTTGGATCACGGCCTGTCACACGGAATGAGTCGAGGTTGCGGACAAGATCGACCTTCCTAGTATCTAAAGATATCTAGTGACAAGCAAGCCAATCAAAAACTATCTTTCTCTAAATATGCAATTAAAAACAAAGGTAAACAAGTGTTTTAGGCCTACCTTGGGTCCAATGCAGGTTTGTGGAAGCCTCGCTCCCTTGCTCCAAATGAGCTTCCTTGAAGCATAAGTTTGCAAACACAAACAACAAACAAATTAAATAGCACCTGAAAAGCCAATATCATAAATCATATTCATCATAATGATCAAGGAGATTATGAAACAAACCACATAAGACAATTTGTTGAGAAAAATGAATCTGATTATATTAATTCAAATGAAGAAAAACTTTACAACCTGTGCCTTGATGCTGTACAAGCTCCTCCCAGGGTCCGACAAGAAGTCTCCTCTACTTTGACAAGCTTCACTCACTTCCCAATGAAACCAAAAGGAATGTGATCTCTCCTCTCAAGTTTAACTAGGAAGTCCCAATTCCATCAGCATTTACCCTCAAAACGTTCAGCTTCTAACCTCCCTAGCAACTGACCCAGTGCCTTAATTTATAGTGCAATGGAGGGAAGTTACTAGGTCCTCCTTCAAAGGGATAAAACCCTCCTTCAAAGGGATAGCTCCTCCTATCAAGGGATTAGCTCCTTCTCTTTTGGGATGCATGAACCACCTTGGAACGAACAATCCACGCCAAAATTCCTTCTAGAAACATCTAGAATTAGCCCAAAGTGAGTTTTTTAGAATAAACTTGCGCCTTTTTGACTTTTACAGGGGTACGCACCCACCCCTTTACAAACAGAGTGTGCAGATATGCAGGTAATATGAACAAAGAGTGCGGGCCCACAGGCAAAAGTGAGAGAAAGTGCAGAACAAGAGTTTTATTGATTTTCAATGTCTTTCTCTCATTTGCAAAGCTTGACATGAAGAGCTAAGGCCTGAGACTTGCTTAGGAGGCCAGTATAAGTGATGATGGACCCATACTGACTGCAAATAGTCATGGTGGTGATATTTTTGTGTAACAGATTGCCCCCTAAAGTGCGAAGTCTGTAGTAGATGAGGATTTCATTTATCATTTAGGAAG
>APFE030391327.1:31731-89863 GCA_000404065.3 Pinus taeda | reverse complement strand
TTCAGCTGTAATCTGTTTATTACAAGGTATCAAAATACACATTTTGCTGAACCTATCCACAACCACATATAGATAATCATGACCTCTCCTAGATTTAGGCAGTCCTCCAACAAATTCTATGGAAACACTTTCCCAAGGGTGAGAAGGAACTGGTAATGGAGTGTACAAGCCTAGTTTTCTATTGCTGGGCTTGCTTTTAGCACACATAGTACACCCTCTTACATATCTAGAAACTGTCTCTTTCATTTTTCGCCAATAACAAAATCTTTGCAACTATGCAACTATTTTACTTACCCCAAAGGGACAAGATGTCAGAGAAGTGGGTGCTTCTTTAACTATCTTTACTCTCTCAGTTTGTGGAATGCAGAGTTTCCCATAGTGACATAAGATTAGGTCCTTTACATGATAATCCAATTCTTCTACTCTCTTGCCTCGACTCAAAGTTGGATATACATCTTTAAAGTCTATATCTTGATCATATTTTTCGATGTAGCTTTCATGTAGTATAGAATTATACTTAAGTATAGTAGATGCATTTATAATGGGTCTAGATAACATGTCTGCAACTTTGTTATGTATTCCCTTTTTATATCTGATGACTAAATGAAATTGTTGTAGAAAACCCATCTATTTGTAGTGTCTTGATTGCTGCAACCTAGTCTGGGAGTGTAGATATTGGAGTGGTTGATGATTAGTATGTATTACTGTCTCTTTGCCCATTAAGTAATGTTTCCACTTTTTCACACTCTGAAGTAAGGCATACAATTCTTTATCATATGGAGGATAGCTAACTACTGCAGGATTAAAAGACTTAGAATGATAACATGTGGATTTACCATGTTGTGTCAACATTGCTCCCATGGCGTAGTCACTGGCATGTTTGGATCTCAAACGGTCTTTATAGATCAGGCAGTGCTAGTACAGGTGCTGTACTAATATTTTCTTTTAAGGTGTCGAAGGCTTTCTGATGTTTGCCTCCCCATTGAAACACCTTGTTCAATCCTGTCAAAGCATGTAAGGGAGCTGCAATTGAGGAAAGATTAGAAGTGAACTTCCTCCAATATTGTGTTGTTCCTAAGAAGCTTCTCACTTCTGTAGTAGACTTGGGTTTAGGCCAGTTTACAATGACTGCCACTTTAGAGGGATCTATTTTCAATTCACCACCCCCTACTATATGACCCAGATAGTTTAGAGATGTTTTGCCAAATTCACATTTTGAGAGTTTAACATAAAGTTTTTCTCTTTTCAAAACATCTAATGTGTGCTTAACATGCTTTAAATGTTCTTCCCACGTTTTACTAAAAATCAGAATGTCATCCAAATACACAATAACCAAATCATCAAGAAAAGGCATGAGTACATCATTCATTAATCTCATGAAAGTAGCAGGGGCATTGATCAAGCCAAAAGGCATAACTAGCCACTCATACAATCCCTGCTTGGTTTTGAAAGTAGTCTTCCATGCATCTTTCTCTGCAACTCTGACCTAATGGTATCCACTGCACAAATCTAGCTTGGTGAAATAGACAACTTCCTTTAATTGATCTAAAGGATCATCTATGCGAGGAAGGGGATAATGATTTTTTATTGTTATCTTATTCAATGCTCGATAGTCAATGCACATTCTCCACCAGCCATCTTTCTTTCTCACCAAAATGATTGGTGACCCACATGGTGATGTGCTAGGCCTGATGAACCCCTTCTCAAGCAACTCTTGCATGTGCTCCTTGATTTCAGCATTCTCTAAAGTAGACAACCTGTACATTCCAATGTTAGGTAATGGAACATCTTGCTGCAAAATAATATCATGTACTATTTCCTTTTTGGGTGGCAGACCTTTAGGTTCCTGAAACAACATCATACTCTAAAACAATCTTTTCTATATCAGCTTGCTACTTAGCATTACAACCCTCAATTACATTGGTTTTATCAAGTTTCTTTTCCTTTACAACCATTAGTAAGAATTGTTTGCATGAATTTATCATTCTTTTCATCTGCCCTGAGTTTATGAGACTATAATTATACTTGAGCTTGTGAGCTCTCACAAAGTATTCGATTCATCTTTAACAAGTAGATACTTGTTCTCAGCTCTATAGAAAATAGCTTTTTTATCATACAAGTAAGGACTTCCTAAAACAATTCCACATATATCCAAAGGAATTATGTCTAACTCAACCTCATCTACAAATGTTGACCCAAAAGAAAACTTGAGTTTGGACTATCTAATCACTTGTAGCTGTGCTTTATCATTCAACCATCCTAATGGGTATGGTTTCTTGCGAGGTGTAGTTGCTAATCCCAATTTATTTACAATTGCTTCAGAAATCAAATTTACTTGTGAGCCACTATCAAACAAAGTATCAATCTTTTGATGTTTGGAAATAACTTGAATATGGAAAAGCTCGTCTTTTTCTCTCATGTTCTTCATCAATAATAGTTTGAGCAGAATTACTAGATGCTTTAGAATTCTTACCTTTTATAGCTATGGCTGCAATGATTGTTTCATCTCCTGAGTTTGACCCCAAGTCTTTCTGAATAGCTACAGTGGTCTTCTTCTTCTTGCCCTCAGATTTCTTAGGTCTCAGCACTGGATGTAGAATCCAACAGTGCTCATCATCATGCCCCTCCATTTTACAGTAACTGCATGAAGCTTTGCTCTTCTGTGCAATGTTAGTCTTCCTTGCTTTCCACTTCTACTTTCTTTTCTCCTTGCTCTTACCTGCAGTGGGTTGGGATGGTCCCCCAACTTCTATATTTCCATTCTTTCCTCTAGCTTCTAGATGAGTAGCTTGTACAGATACCTCATCTATACTAGTGGGATTAAACATGAGGATGGTATGCCTCATGTAGCTATGTAGACCACCAATGTACTTCAAAAGAGTCTCTAGTGAGTCTAATGAGATCCCTAGAATCAATGCTCTCTTTCTAAATTCCTGAGTGTACCCTTGCACACTTTGCCCTTTCAACTGCCGAAAAGTTTGCCAACTCATCATGGCTTGTTGCATGTAGGCCAATGGGTAGAATTTCTTCTTAATGGTAGAAACAAAGTCACTCCAGCAGAGATAGTCCTACCATGTATTTTCATGTCATCTTGGGTTCTGCCTTCCCACCAAACCAAGGCAGTGCCTCCTAGGTGTAGGCTTGCCATCTAAATTTTTCTCTTGTTTCAGTTGATGTTTTTCACTCTACAATACACATCAATTTGTCTAATCCAATTGTCCAACTTTTCAGCATTTAGCTCTCCATCATATATAGGCAAGTCAAATTTAACATCTAGTTTGATCAAAGATGCTTTCTTATTATGCACAGGGCTATTAGGGGATGTGAGAAAGCTTTCCTCTTTCCCTTTTCCTTTTGAGTGGTAATGGGAATGAGACTCATATTCTTCTTTATCTTGTTTAGAACCTGATGAATCTTCATCCTTATGCTTTCTAAATTCCCTATGCATTTCTTCTACCATAGACTTTATAACTAGGAAACTCTCTATGAATTGAGGGTCTCGCCCCATAGAACCTTCCTCTGACATTGTCTTTCAAGGATAGACCCTCCCAATTTTAGGATTAGTTTCAACCAAATCTCCTTCTCCTAATTTGAGCTTTGATCTAGTGAGCATTCAACAACTAAACCAACACAAGCTTGTCTAACCTTACAGCCTAGAGCTCTGATACAAATTGATATGATAATCACCCTATGAGTGACCTCAGTTAAAGATTTATTAAATGAAGGTATTACATACTCATATGTTGGCATGTGTCTATGTTATTTAAGAAATGAATTGATTAGATTATAAATACGCAGGCACTTGAAATGGAAAACAGTACAGAAACACAGTAAGCAAATACAAGAACACAAGAATTTAATAAGGAGTTCACCCTATCCTCTAGGGCTACATCTCTAGTCTAGATATTAGTTGTGGCCTTCTTTTATTTTGTCTTGAAGTAGAGAATTACAATGAAGGAGCTCAACATGAGTCTCCTAAAATAGATTGTCTTGGCAAGGTGGTTCTTGGATTCCCCAAGCCACTGGAGTACACAGACTCTTTTCCTTGCCAGCATTTTGACCTCTCTGGTCTGATAGATCCTCTCAAGGATGGCTTGAATCTCTCAAGCTATCTAGTGCTTGATGCCACCCTTGGTCAGTTGGGCCCTCTACCTTCTTTCTTCTTTTTGCTTCATTGGTTCTTCTCTTTTCTGGTTTCTGTCTTCCTCTCTAGGTGTGTGTGTTCTATTCTTTGTTTATGGCTTTAAATCATTCGAGCTCATGGTGATTTGCTTCCTCTTCCGCCTCCATCAATTTTCTTGCTTGCAGATACACTTGGAGTTCCCTATTCTCAGCATCATCATCAGACTCACAGGGATCGCCATTTGTCCTCCTGCGAACTGCGCCAGCTTGCCTCGTTGGTTTGTTTCTTTAGTTACGATATGGAATGAGTCATTTTCCATTGTGGTGGTCAATTTAGACTTCAAATTCTTCTAAATCATAGCTTATGCCCTCACCAATTCCATCTTCTCCATCAGCCATTAGATCTCGAGCCCCCAGATCCGACATCGTTCGCTCTTCCTGCATGGTTGACTAGCTCGACCATTAATGCACGATGAGTGGTGGTTTTCTCTTTCCTTCGCCTGCCACATGTTAGGAACTGAGTGGAATTGCTCCTTTTCCATCAAAACTCCTTACCACCCATGGACGCCCTCGATCAATACCACTAGTTTTGGAGTGGGTCTAGCCGTTAGCTCTTAGCCTTTTATCCCACGGTTTTCCCAGCTCTCATGCAACCAAGCGCTCGGGGCTTCTCCATTTTGAGTTTTTCTGCCCAATGATCAAAAACTACATCTATTTCCTAATCTGGGTCTCCCAGGGGCTAATTTTTCCTCTCGTGCAGTCTCCATGGGCCTCAGTCAGCGCGCTTTGATCGAGGTCCTCGTCGTTCCATGCTGGCTGCCATTGCCACTTGTTTAGAGGTGTTCTTGATCACTGTTTTAAATCCTTTGAAGTCTGTCCTGACCTGGCACAACCATGGCTATGTTAATATTTCTTTATGAATCCAATTCAGATCATGCTTGCTTAAGGCAAGCTAGCTAAGCCCAAGTGAACAATAAGAAATCCCTCTCAAACATTCTACTAGTCTCTCCTAGCTCTGCGTTGAACTGGAAATTTGCACTATTGGTTGGAAAGGTATCCCTATTTTAGCCCTCTAGACTGCTCAGAAAATTCTGCCAAATTAATCATGGGCTCTCCTAATTAAACCCAGAAAGACCTAGAAAGGGTTGGACCTAGTCTTACCGACCACCCAGAACCCAAAATTTGAGCTCACACCTCCCCACTAACTACCAAATAATTATTTTGGTTTTGGGTACCCAAATGCCTCCAAGAATTCTACAAAATTAGGAGCATACTCCTTAAGGCTAGTCCAACAAAAACCATAACCAATTTGGGCTAATTCTGACCTCCTAGTACTACCCAAATTTGGTGTGTTCTCCTCCAACTGTTGGCATAACACCTAGTTCAAAAATATCTGGTAAATCGCTTCTCCAAAGCTCCTCCACTGAGTTGGAAATTCCCATAATATCTCTCCCGAAAGAGAAGTGAGATTCCAACCTTTAAATCCCACTAACTCTAAGTTATTTTATTCCTACAAGATGAGCCCAAAAAATGACAATGTAGGCACTAGGAAGGAAAATTCACCCTACGCTAAAGCAAGTAACTCTAGTCCTGAAAATCACTCCATAATTTCACACTTTACCAAGGAAATTTCCTATAAATTCTCGAATGGAAATTCTCCAGGAATGTTCTCCCCCAAGCACCATGAATTGACTTCTGTGTCCCTATCAAGAGAAATAAAAATTGATCCAAGTGATAACCTCCAATATAGCTCGAAATCCCTATCCAAACTCTAGTCTAACAATGAGATAATTTCATGCACAAACTCAAAGCTGCCAATCCACACTCGCTCCCACAATGTGCTCCATGGAAATAGATCTGTGCCCAAGAAATGTGTTCTACTAAGTAAAATCCTACAATGATTCCCAAAGGAAATTCTGAACTGAGCTCCCCCAAATTACCTCGCTAGGGAGACACTCAAAGTTCTTCGAAATGACAGTGGAATTTCCAGTTGAGAATTCCTTGTGCTAAACAACACAGTTGTCTTGCCTAAAAAACTCAAGAGAACAATTGTTAGATTGTCAAATGATCAAAGATGCCCAGAAGAGAGACCCCCAAGCTCTATTTATAGTTCATGACTCCTTCTCTCCTTGTGGTCTTGACTCTCTCTCCCTCTCCTAATTCACACTCCCTTCTATTTCCTCTCTCCTACAAGAGTGCAAGTTCCCTCCTTGGGTCAAATTTCCCTTCCTTGTGGTCCCCACATTCCAGTAGAGCCGTAATATTCCATTTTCCTCCTAATTCCCAGTGCCAGAGTTGCGTCCTCTCCCCAAACTCACGTCTAATGTTGAAAATCAAAATTGGGAATTTTACAGTCCTCCTTGCCAAAAATTGCTTGTCCTTAAGAAATTCCTAAATAAGTGCCTCATTGTTTTGTTGATAACCACTTTCACCATCAGTAATACTGGGTCCCAAACATGCCACTGAGTCATCCTAGGTATCTATATTGTCTAGACATGAAGGAATCCCTCGATATCCAAATCCCAAGCCAACTTGACCACTGTGGAGCACCCATTTCTCCACTTACTATCCAAAAATATATAGGTACAAGAATCCTTATGCATACTATAAATAAGTAAAAAATCATGAAAATTTATGGCGTTATTCGAATCCTTATGAAATTTCCCTACCAAGTAACCCACCTCGTGCACTCCAAGAGTAAACTCTTGAAGATACAATCCAATCCCTGTGGGGATGAAGACTCTCTTGCATGGGCTTCCCCTAATATCCTCCTGCTAGCCAACCTTCCATGCTGATGAAGTCCTCCATTCCATTAATGAATCACCAAAGCCCAATGAAAGACCTGAATGATATTCCCCTATAGAAATCATCTCATCCACAAGGGTAACTATACTGTCAATTCCTATGATGCCTAAATCCCATGCTAGTTTAAAAAGGGTGCCACTACACAAATTTGATCATGACAGTCTACCCCTCATGCCCAAGTTGTATCCACCTCTCCTAGGACTTGATGGCAAAACATCTATGGAGTCCCAACTCATCTGGACCAAGCACCTCCATGATCTCACCTCCTGTCCCTAAATCTCACAAGCAAAATGATTGCGACATAGTCTTGACAGCTTATGGAACCAACCTGCACTACATCTCAAGTACCTGCGTGCAATAAATATATGGAATCCATACATCACGAACCAATATAATGCATGTTACATAGCCCTACATTAGTCATACCCCATAGTGGGATTTTTCATCCTACCTCCTAAATGTGCTCCTCAATACTGCCCAAAGCCTAAACATTTGTCAGTAAGTAAGGCCCACCAACCCCTGTAGATTCTCCAGAGACACCCCAAAATGTCTCACCAAAAGGGGGTCATGGATCACCCTGAGTGTGGGCTCAAGGATGGTGCAAGTGCTACCTCTGTAGAATATTAGACTACCCCCAATGCATTGTGTCCCATCAAACTATTTTAGATGAACCTCATGGGTCTTGCTCCTCATGATGAGAGCATCAAGAGATGATATCCAAGTCCCCTGTGTCAGTGTCCAATGCTAGAGAGTGATAAATGGAGGCTCATGGTCGACCCTGTGATTACCTCGCTCTCCCAATCTGAGTGTGCCAAACCCAATGGTGTTCCTGATGCCCTCGTTAGAAGATCTCTTTGGTGGCAACATTCTGGAAACCTGTTGTGCATCATCATACTCGACTGCACACAAATACGTACCCCTACACTCCTCAGGATAGCACTGAACTCTGTGGCACAACTCAATGCACCATTGGATACCAACTCTTAATTCCATGCCCCAACGTACCATAGGGAATCTCATATGTACCCATACATCCACCATACTACTAGTACACTCATCAAAAAGTGAACTACACCTCCTCATCTGCTCTGGTAAACCTAAGCGGCCTAACTCCACACCAGCTAGAGGGGATATCTCTATTGTGCTGATCGTCAATGACTCCTGTAATACCACAATGGGAGAACATCATCTCCATACAATGCCCGGTCCGGTGGCCTACCCATCCCACCTTGTTACACAGTAATTTGTCCCTGTCTTCACTCCCAGTCCATCTACTGTGTCATGTGTCCAAGTCAAACATGCTCATGTTGAACAAATGTTCTCTTATGTTGCCAATTGACCCACTTTTCCTAAGTTATCTGCCTGATCGATACTATGGACTTAATATACGCGCTGAAGGGTGCTCATAAATAGTCTAGCCACACTGCTAGCACGAAATTACATCCGATTCCCACGATGGTCGATTTCATGTTCCATCACGAGGTTTTATATTATCTTTAGTGATGATCTGACTAGCTACATTGCTCACTAGCGATGTCAGCACTAAAGCTTAGTTATGTACTCACGATGATCCAGATTGGATGAATTTGTTCCAACAGTCAGCCTCCTGGATGACTCTAGACTTGGTTGCTGGCCTAGTTTATGCCGCCCTTCCTTCCTTGGTGTGGCAGTTCCGTCAATTGTGCTACCTTACTTGGGGATAAGTTCTCTCTTCCACCTTTCATGGAGACTCCTTCTCCTATTTAAACACTCACCTTTGCTATGGTAAGCTAGTTGGAAAAGTCTTGGATTGAGCAGTGTTGTTAGTGCTTTTGATAGATAGCTAGTGTGAGTGTGATAAGTGTGAGAGTGTTGATAGCTTGGGGAAGGTTGTGAAGTGCCCTTGATTTCATGCAAAACTTATGAGTGAGAGAGAGAGACCTCTGTATGTTGGGAGATCCATCTTCAAAGAGTGAATTCTTGAAGAACATGCTGGCTAGATTCCTCTGAGAAGGCTTGTGACATCAAGACTTTGGTTGTAAGCTTGCTCTTATTTCATTATTAATACAATAAATGATGTTTTCCTATGTTTTGTATGCAATTTACTTGATAGCTCATGACTTCTTGACTTTGTAAGTAAATAGATCATTGTTGTTTTCTGGTTACGTGCTTTGTTGTATTTCCTTTGCATTGTTTCAGGTTGATCACTCATTGAGGAGAAGGAAGCGAAAGCTAGAGCAGCGCAATGGAACTCCATCGACCACCGGTTGAGGTAGGCCTCCAACTTTGACTGTTTAACGAAAGCTATTGTTGATCTGTCCTTGTTTGTGACTAGACCCACTCTAGGGCTAGAGGGGTTGCCTCTGTCCGCAGAGGGAACACTTTCTTGCATCACAAATTGGCGACTCCACTAGGGAGTCTATCCTATGTTCTTCTCTTTGCTCTTGTTTCGATTTTGAATTTGGTCTCTCTTTGTTTTGGGGATTAATTAGCAGTCTTCTGGGTCACCTAGATTGATCTGGGAGGTCCCCCTATTATCTATCAGATTGGCTGGTTTTGGTTTGGGAATTTTTGGCTCATTTGCCTTTTCTTTTTGCATCATCGCGGAACTTAGTCTAACAGTCGCGCTGACATCGCGATCACCCTTTTGTAAAATCCTGTGCGTCGCGGAATAACATCACACAGTCACGATGATCCTGGAAACCGAATCATCGTAGGAAAGGAGTGTACTCCTGCGCTGACAGTGCTCTGTTGCTACAGCTAGCTCCTTATCAATGCTAGTTGCTAGTGTTGCACTTGCGATGATACATGTAGAATTGATTTTCTCAATTCTGCCTCCTGAGTTTGCCAGTCTTCTTGATCCCTTGCCATTTTTTGCTTGCTCAGTCATTTGTTTTTCATTGTTTATGGTCAAGGCACTCTTTTTTGGGCTTTGTTGAATGAATTTTGTATTTTTGCCCATGTGACCTAATTCATTATTTCAAGTTCCTTGAATCAATTGTCCTAGTTGTTGGCTTGCTCAAGATTCATTTACAGCCTCTTATTGGTTTGATTGAGCCTTCCTCTTTCTCTGTTTCTGGTTGATTTTTAGTGACAATTATTGAACCAGTCTTTGGTATTGATTCGATTTATTTTCGCTATCGAACATAGATCATGACTGTTTCGATCAATTGGTTTCTTTCACACTTGTTTTTTTTTCTTTGAGTTTAAAAACATCAAAAAATCAAAATTTTGCGTTCATTTAGGGTGTGAAAGTGAATGTGAATTTGCATTTGAAGGTTGCATATTGAAAAGCGAATGATCAAATCTCTCATTAGTAGTTCCCATGCACTATAGGGATTGGTGACTGTATCCATTGTGTGATTGCATTTGTTTGGCTTGGTTTTCTTGGTTTGGGAATGATATCTCTACCCTCTCGTAGGTAGGTGTTCATCGAAGAAAAAGGATATTTCACTCATCTTAGCTGCATCCTAGGTTTTGTTATATACATATGGTAGGGCCTAAAAACTGAAACATAATTCAAGATCAACCTTAAAACAAACTAAATAAATCTAACAACGCATTGGAACATAATGCTCATTATTTAGAGGTCTATGCTAGAGACATGCTCCGGAATCGTTAAACCTAGTCACTATTGTTTTCACTCAAGGTTGGGTGATTCTTCCTTCGGTGACTCAATAACGGTCTAGTACGGAATTGTGCTCCCACGTACCGTCGAGTATATATTGGGAGACCCCACTAGGTTACCATCCTATATCCTTAGGAAGCCATGTCTACTGCCTTCCAAAACATAATGCACCGAACACAGCATTCGGGAAGATTGATTGCCGTACAGAAAGTCCTTGGTTTTCATATGACTGCCAAGGTGTATATGCAGTTTTACAGATTGTTTGGTAAACCTTTTGCCTAGTTCTCTAGAGTAGTCACTTTCATTCCTTTTCGGACTCCCTAAAAGAAAAGGTCCATCTGAGAATTTGTCCTTTCAGGCTCATTAAACCTTGAAAGAGATAGAGTCACCTTTTCGTCCTTTTCTTGACTCTTGAAACATGAAAAGGTGAAGTTTTGTTCCTGCGTCATAAAATTTACTACCCACGAAATATTCCTGGTAACAGTTCGAGTTCTTTGTTGTGATAAGAGTGTTTTTTAGGCTCGTTCTTGATGGAAACATTCCTCGATTGTACTGGCCAAGGTCTTCCCCTAGATGGAAATCCTGGTCTATTTCCTCCATTTGGAAATGTCGGTGCTCTATATATGGAAACATTGTCTTTGCTTGGGTTAACCATCGGTTTGCCCATATGGTTATTCTCAACCTCGGTGGTCCCGAGTTTCGTGACTCCTGTTCCACTGTCTCCTTCATCTAAACTACAAAACGATGATTCCAAGGTTGAGCCTACACCTTCTTCCCCTGGTTCTTCGTCCTCCTCTCCTCCTTCGCCTGGTGAAAGTTTCACATCTAGTAACCAGGATACTAAGAAGAAGAAGAAGAAGCTGAAGAAGATGAAGAAGTCTGATAAACGTGAGGCCACCTCTGCAGCTACTACTTTGAGTACATCTCAGGTTAGAACACCTTCTGCTCCTCCGCGAAAGGTTAAGTTTCCTTGTAAATTGTGCAAGGGTGACCATCTTCTGCGTGATTGTCCTGGCATTCCTAGGATCTTAGAAGTATGGTCCCACAATCCGGCTCATCCCTCATCGTCCTCTGAAGCTCATGGTGATGCTACCCTATCAACTGGAATTGGTAAGAAGAAAGGGAAGATTCGATTCCCCTGTAGGCTATGTGAAGGCATCCATCCCCTTCACCTTTGTCCGCTCATGGATAAAGCTTCCGCCATTTTGGAAAGGCTTATAGCTTATTCACCCCACCTTCCCATTGGTTATCAGAGGCTCTCTTCAAACCCTCTCCCCATCAACAAAGAGATTGACTTAGATTCTTCTCTTGTCTGTCCTCCTCTTTCTGAACCTGGCTGTGCTAAGCCTGTTCCAGACCAACCATTGGTTAGAGAGAGTGTCGACTTGGGTTCACCACCTATTGATCAATCTGTTTTGGAAGAGCATCATGCTCATGTTCTTCTTGTCTCATCAGATTCTCCTGAGTCTGAGAATGACTCTCCTATCCCCACTGGTCAAGAGAGTCCTTCTTCAGTTCTTGTAGAGCAGGGAGGCAATCATACGATTCCACCACCAAGTAGTTTGGTCATGTCCTTCGACTGGATTCATTTGACTGCATTCTGCCTTCCATCCCATGTGCCTTTTCAGATTATAGTACATGCCTATGATAAGGTAGTATCTGGCACTATCTTGGATGGGGGTGCATCGGTTAGTCTCATGCCTTTCACTACTTGGCAAGCTTTGGGCTCCCCACAGCTTGTGCCCGTCATGCAGAATGTGTTGGCATTTGACGGAGGAACCAGTCAACCTTTAGGGGTCCTCCCAAATTTTCTTGTTACTTTGGGAGGTAAAACCATCTATATAGACGTACTGGTTGTCCAAGGTGCTTTAGATTTCAGTCTTCTCCTTGGCCGTGACTATGTTTATGCCATGGGGGCCCTCGTCTCTTCACTTTTTCGTGTGGCTTGTTTTCCACACAACGGAAGAATGGTGACTATAGATCAATTATCATTCTTTATTCCCCCAGTGCCTCTTACGCAGCTGTCATCCCCTCTCGATTCTTGCTTGCAAGCAGTACCTTCTCTGCCATAGGTCAATTATGTGGCTACCCATTCCATCTCCGCCTATGCTGATGATCATGTAGATGGTCTTGTACATAATGTACTGGGGGCATTGGAACCTGATTTGTCATTAGTTCCTCATGACATGTATTCCTTCGAGAGTGTGTCCCTTCCATCTCGCGAAGACCTCTTGGGAGCCATGTTCTAATATGGTCAATGAACCACAGAGTGATGAGGATAGTTTGTTCCTGTCTCAACCTCATTAAAAAATGAAACCAGGTGTCCCAAGGATAGTTTTGGTATTGTGTCGACCTCATTAAAAAATGAAACAAGGTGTATGAGGATAATTTATTCCTGTCTTAACCTCATTAAAAAATGAAACGAGTCACAAGCATAGTTCCTTGTCTTGTGTCAAGCTCATTAAAAAATGAAATAAGGGTTACGAGGATAGTTCCTTTACCATGTCAACCTCATTAAAAAATGAAACAACTCCCTTTCCAAATCGAGTCTTTGATTAAGATCTCGTAAAATCCAAGTCGAGTCTTTCCAGGATCTCGAAAATGAACCTTCATTCCATCCACCTCGTTGAATGAAATAAAGCTTGGGGGCCATGTACCTCGATTTGTGTCATTATGCCCAGGGGCATGCGAAATTATAACAAGCATAGTTTTTCATTTCAAGCTTGTGTAAACATGAAACCGAATCCAAGCATAGTTCTCCATGGTTCAAGCTTGTGTAAAAATGAACCCATACTTGATTTACATCTCATGATTGCTGTTTATCTGCTAAATTCTGCTAGATGAGCATTGGTTGTTTCATTCCATTGCCACCATCTCTTTGGCCGATCATATGTTTTCAATTGGTTGTTTTTCCTTTCCTGAGGAACCGCAGAGATGAGTGGTTTTATTAGCCAGCCTATTGACCATTACGTGTTTTGAGCAGTTCCACCATTGCTGGAGCCAGTTGCTACCCTTTATACCACTCGTTCCTCTAGGACGAGTCACCTATAAGCTCTTTTCTGACTCATAAAATATGAAAAGATTGCTGAGTTTTTCCTTTTTTGACTCGTTAAAGAGAATAAAAATGGAGGTCTGATTTTAGCTCTTTTCCAACCGTATAAAGTGAAAATATTTCCAGACTTTTGTTGTTTTAGGTCCGTTATTGGTTACAAAATAGCATGGTTTTGATCACTTTTTTACTTTTTCAGATCGAGGTCACTAATTGCGAAAAGTACTCCCTGATCATAATGGTCAAGTGGTTCTTTCGAGTATCATTTTATACTTTTTTGGGCTCGAGAGACACAAATTTACGAAAAAGGACCCCTGGAGTTTTATTTTCCGTGTCTTTTTCAAACTCTCTAAACATGAAAAGACTTCGAGTTCTACCTATGTTGAACTCGTTAAACCCTGATGACATTGGATGCATCACCATGACGAGACTCGAGCTTCTCCTCCCTAAGGCTCATTAAATTATTACTAGGTTGGATTTGACCAAAGGTCGAACATATATCACAAGCATATGCTATCCCCTTCAAGCTTATTTTCAAAAATAATTCGGGTACTCACCAGCAATGGTGGGGGAAAATTTGGAAATCATCATTGATTGTCTATTGCAGCTAGTCAATCTTGAACATCGACACTTCTGCTTCTTGTCGGGTTGGGATATCCATACATCGTCATTTGGCCTTCTGTAGGTTTTGGGTTGTCATTTAGCCTCATTCCATATGATTCATGCTCTTTTTGTCTAGCCTCTGATCCTTTGGTACTTGAATGCTGCCACCTTCTGGAGTCGTGTGACCGAGATGTTCAAGAGTATAATCCTTATGCAGTTTACATCCTTGCCTTTTCCTCTGATACTTTGTTTCACCATCTATTTCTTGTTCCTTTTCTTGTGTCATTGATGGGGGAAAAATTATGGCCCTCCTGCGACAGATCGTCTCCTGTCGACATCAGCTCATTATCCAGGAGATTGATCTAGAGACCCCTTTTGGTACCTTGGAGCTTGCATGCCTCAATGGCAGGTTCTTTGCGCCTGACGATCGACTTACATCACTGGTCGTCGATTGGGTGATTCCACAAGTGTTTGACTCCAGCTCATTCTTCACACTTCATGGATTGTACTAGATAGTACCTTGAGAACCATTGGCATTATTGGTGGTTTCTCTCGCGCTTGTTAATGGTTTCCATCATCGACCGGTAATCAAGTGATTTTCTATCATGCTTGACTTCAGCACCTCTATTCGCATGTTAGAATTTGTACTATGATCGGTTGCGTTCAAGACCCTGAACTTAGATCACACACGTTCGGGTTGCGTGGATTGGTTCGTGATTACATGACTCATTGATGGATGGCTACGACCATACCTGAGTCTTCATGGATGGCTGTGACCATACCTTTATCATTGTCATGGTCTCACTAGCTGGATGGCTGTGTCTGTACGATAGACCTAGTTCGTATGTCTTTTGGATGGCTGCGTCTATGCCAAGACTACATGTATTTCACTATCAAAGGTATCAATTGTGCTTGTGCTTGCAAGTTCTTCGAGATGGTGTTCTAGCTTAGTCAATTTTGTAAATAATTTCACCCCTCCCACTCTCTCGGGCTTCATACTTTAGGGGGCATCTGTTACACAGTAATTTGTCACTGTCTTCACTCCCAGTCCATCTACTATGTCATGTGTCCAAGTAAAACATGCTCATGTTAAAAAAATGCTCTCTTATGCTACCAATTGACCCACTTTTCCTAAGTTATCTGCCTCATCACGACTATGGACTTAATATACGCGCTGAAGGGTGCTCATAGACAGTCCAGCCACGCTTCCAATGCGGAAGCACATATGATTCCCACGATGGTCTGATTTCATGTTCCACCGCGAGGTTTCTTATTATCTTCAGCGATGATCTGACTAGCTACACTGCTCACTAGCGATGTCAAAGCTGAAGCTCAATTATGTACTCGCGATGATCCAAATTGGGAAAATTTGTTCCAACAATCGGCCTTCTAGATGACTCTAGACTTGGTTGTTGGCCTAGTTTATGTCGCCCTTCCTTCCCTGGTGTGGTAGTTCCGTCAATTGTGCTACCTTCCTTGGGGATAAGCTCTCTCTTACACCTCTCATGGAGACTCCTTCTCCTATTTAAACACTCACCTTTTCTATGGTAAGCTAGTTGGAAAATTCTTGGATTGAGCAGTGTTGTTAGTGCTTTTGATAGATAGCTGGTGTGAGTGTGATAAGTGTGAGAGTGTTGATAGCTTGGGGAAGGTTGTGAAGTGCCCTTGATTTCATGCAAAACTTATGAGTGTGAGAGAGAGACCTCTGTATATTGGGAGATCCATCTTCAAAGAGTGAATGCTTGAAGAACATGATGGTTGGATTCCTCTAAGAAGGCTTGTAACGTTAAGACTTTGGTTGTAAGCTTGCTCTTATTTCATTATTAATACAATCAATGATGTTTTCCTATGTCTTATATGCAATGTAATTGATAGCTCATGACTTCTTGACTTTGTGAGTAAATAGATCATTGTTGTTTTCCGGTTACATGCTTTGTTGTATTTCCTTTGCATTGTTTCAGGTTGATCACTCATTGAGGAGAAGGAAGCGAAAGTTGGAGCGGCGTAATGGAACTCCATCGACCACTAGTTGAGGTAGGCCTCCAACTTTGACTGTTTAAGGAAAGCTATTGTTGATCTATCCTTGTTTGTGACTAGACCCACTCTAGCGCTAGAGGGGTTGCCTCTGTCCGCAGAGGGAACACTTTCCTGCTTCACACACCTCCTCTCGTTAGCTCCTTCTAAAGAATGCTAATCATCTTATGATCCCATGTGCAACCAACATGTGAATACAATCCATTGAGCCTACTCACAAACCGCTTGTCTGCTAGTGCTGACTGGAACTCTAATAAGGAATGGGTGTGCTCAATCACTAGGTGGACTACCTCATCAATTTCGTAGCCATCCCACATGTCTGATATTGGATAGGGAGCCCCACCTGGATTCAATTCCAACCTGGGCCTCTTGTACCCTCGATGTCTAAGAGATCCCACTCAGCTTTACTCTAGACTATGCCCATCTCCATGAGTCGATCTCACTCCACCGGGTACCAAATTAGAATCTCTCACCATCCAACCCCAAGACAGGGATCGAATGCATGAACCCTCACATGCAAATGTCACACCTTGTGCAACTCCGATCATCTCATCCCTCTATCGAGGTCAACACATGAGACATGACTGGGTAGCTCTGTCTCCCTCTCTTTAATGGGTAAAGGTGACCGAATAGTTCTGCTAACTTGGTCATCCCCTCTAGTATGTCTAGACAACTTTGTCTCTCTCAATTCAATGCGAAGGGGTGGTATGATAACACTATATATCTTGTTTGTGCGCCTCTGAAGTGAACTGCGTTGGAATCCTAATGTGTGGTCTCTATACTTCCCCTCATCAATGGCTAGCCCAAATGATGGTTGCACATCCTCCTCCATCATGGGCTTGACATGAGCCTCCAACTTCTCCTCCATAGATAACCCAACATGCAAGACATTCTCATTAGTCAACTGTAGGTGGTTTTCATTTTGAAGCTTTGTCATAGACTAGGATGCCTCATCAATGGATGTGTGTTCAACTGCCTCCTCCAATTTGTCTACAGGGGCTACCAAAGGAAACTCCAATAGGGGGGACTCTTGTGTCACACTATGTGTATCCTCGTGCTCCTCCTTGTGCCATTAGCCTCATGCTCAACCAACTGGAATGTATCTAGATGAACTCCCTCCTCCATGGGTATGTTCTCTCTCATCTCGTCTCTACCTCCGCCTCCCCTATTCATCTCCATAGTATTACTACTAGTGTTTCATTCAACATTCATGCTCCTCTTATTTTTGTCATATGTGGGTTGAAAAATATTGTTCTTCTTCCTACCCTTGATGAAAACCACTCTTCGAGCTTCCCCACTAGTCTCTCGATGCTCCTAGTAACATTTTCAAATTTCTCCTATGTAGACATTTTTGTGCACAAGTTCAATCTAGAGAATAATGTGGGACTAGTGTTTTAGCCTCTTGAATTCTAGTCCATAATAGAACTCAAGAATTTGTGTGATTTAGACCCATAACTGGCCAAAATCATGCTTTGATACCACTGTAATGTTTCTAGGGAACTTTTACATTAAATAACAAAGAAAACATAGACATAAAAACCACGAAAATCAAATACATGGATCAACCCATGAAATTGCACCAAAAATTTTGTTGCAGAGCCATTTTATTATAATATGAAGAGGCTACAATGAGTTGCTAGAAATAGTGCACGTGGGCTTTCTCAAGGCAAGATAGCTAAGCCCAAGTGAACAATAATAAATCCCTCTCAAACCTATTGTTGGTCTCTCCTAGCTCTGTGTTGAACTGGAAATCTGCATTGTTGGCTGGAAAGGTATCCTTGTTTATGCCATATAAACTGCTCAAAAAAATATGCTAAATTAATCATGGCCTCTCCTCAATAAACCTGGAGAAACCTAGAAAGGTTTGGGCCTAGTCTTACCAACCATCCAAAACCCAAAATTTGAGCTCACTCTTCCTCACTAGCTACCAAATAATTCTTCTAGTTTGGGGCACCCAAATGCCTCCAAGAATTTTGCAAAATTAGGAGAAGAATCATTGAGGCTAGTCTAGAAAAACACATAAATGATTTAGGCTAATTCTAACCTTCTAGAATTAGCCAAATTTAGTGTGTTCTCCACTAGCTGCTGGCCCAACACCCTATTCAGAAATCTCGTCTAAATTTCTACTCCAAATCTCCTCCACTTAGTTGGAAATTCCTGGAATATCTCTCTCGAAAGAGAAGTGAGAGTCCAACCTCCAAATCCCACTAACTCTAACTGATTTTATTGTTGCAAGCTGAGTCTGAAAATGACATTGCAAGCCCTAGGAAGGAAAATTCATCCTATGTTGAAACAAGTACCTCTGGCCCTGAAAATCACTCCATAATTTCACACTTCCCCAATGAAATTTCTTGTAAATTTTTGAAAGGAAATTATCTGGGAATATCCTCCCCCAAGCACCATGAATTTGCTTTTGCATCCCTATCAAGGGATAGGCAAACAGATCCAAGTGATAGGATCCAATCCAACTCGAAATCCCTATTCAAACTCTAGTCTAACAATAACAGAATTTCCTTCACAAACTCAGAGCATCCAATCCATGCTTTCTCCCACAATGTGCTCCATGGAAATACCTCTGCACCCAAGACATGCATATTACTAATTAAAATCCTACAATGATGCCCAAAGGAAACTTTGACTGAGCTCCCCCAAATTACCTCACTATGGAGACACTCGAAGTTCTTCGAAATGAGGGTGGAATTCCCGCTGGGAATTTCTTGTGCTAAACAACATGATTTTCTTGGCTAAGTAGCTCTAGAGAACCATTGTTAGATTTTCAAATGATAAAATATGCCCAAAAGTGAGACCCCCAAGCTCTATTCATAATTCGTGACCCCTTATCTCCTTGTGGTCACCACTCTCTCTCTCTCCTAATTCACACTCTCGTCTTTCCTCCAAAAGTGTGAGTTCCCTCCTTGGGTAGAATTTCTCTTTCTTATGGTCCCCACATTCCACTAGAGTCACAATATTCCCTTTTCCTCCTAAGTCTCGGTGTCCGAATTGTGTCCTCTCCAAACTCATCTCTAATGCTAAAAACTAAAATTGTGGATATTACAGAAACCTACTAAGAAAAAGCACAAAGAAATAAAGGATAAAGAGGAAAAATTCGGTACATATAAAACTATTTAAAATTCCATGGTAAAAAGTGCAAAGCCTGTCAAGGAACCATATACCAATAGTCCCTCCACAATTTGGTGTTAATTTTCCACGATCTTGGGTCTAGGTTAGAATCTTAAAATCTCTTACACTACCAAACCAAGAATCTCAACCAGAACTACCTTGCACAATGGAAAATATAAAGCAGTAAATCACATATGCACAAGTATACACAATTTTTACAATTTCAACCCAGCTTTGTTATATTAAACCAATTTTGAATAAGACAAAAATATATGGTATACAGGATATAATGACAAACATCCTACAACTTCTATGTTGTATTTTGTATTGGAAGTCCTTCACACCCATACTGCTCACTAGCTTCCCCTTAGTCCTTCAAAGGACAATACATCGAGACTCCAGGAGGCTTGCCACCTAACATTGTTGCAAGTCACTTCTCCTGCATGTACACGGCCTCACCCAATCTACTCTATGGGTCGGCCACTTTGCAAGTTCCAAACTGCCAGGCTAGCAGTCACCTTAGCCCATCAAGGTGGTGCACTTCAGCACCAAACTTCACCCAATCTTCAACTCCTCTTTGTCATTTCAAGATAGCCTATCTAGGGATACTTTGGGCTATCAACACACTCCCTTCCATGAGACCAATGATGCCCAACATTACACTATAGGTTTTATTCCTAGGATGGACTCTTCACCACCATGGAAGGTCCTCCACATGGCACCAAGAGGTTGCTCCAATTCTAATCTAAATCCAGTCAACTCTGGTAAATTCTTTGACATTTTTCTGAAAGAACCTTTCTTTGCATTGACTATAAAATAATATTGTATTATAGTTCCTACTTCATGCTACAAGCTAATAAATATTAGTCTCCATGTCTCCTCCTCTTTCTTGAGAACTTGATGGTATTTCTAGTACATAAGACTTTCCTCATTAACTAGATAGCTTGCATATATTCGTTTTCCATTTGAAATTTTTTCTTTTCAATTTCACCTTCTTCTACTCCAAAAATGGATAATTCTTCATGGCCCATTTTTTAAGCACTTGTTTGATAGCCTTGGAATCAAAATATCCATCCCACAAAATCTTAAATCTATCATTAATATCAAATAAATTATGCTATAGGATGGTATTACTCTTCAAAATTTTCTAGTGATCAAGGAAGTAGAAAATTCCCATTATGAAGAGCCATACAAAAAAATAGAGGGGGCTGAACCAAGTATAATGATGGAGATGCTTGAAAATATCCAAAGCTTGATCTCTCAAGAGGAAAAAAAAAGGATATAATAAAGGAAATTAAAAAGGATAAAATCCATATAGCACTTGAGAGTTTAGAGCCAAACTTGGATGAATTTTCAATCCATTTCTTTAGACTTTGTTGGAACACAATCAAGACTGACCTCAAGAGAATGATTCAATGCATCCAAAAAACTTGCAGAGTGGGTTGCAACATGAACTTAACATTTCTCACCTTTGTTGCAAATGAAATTATTCCCTATTTCCTTATGTAATGGCTCATGAAATTTTTTAACCAAGGTAATTGAAAATAGATTGAAAAGTACCCTCTCCAAAGTAATTTTGGAAAATCAAAGTGGTTTTATGTAGAAAAGTCATATTTTGGACTAATTATTTTAGTCGAAAAGGCCATCCACTTTAGTCAGGAAAACAAAGAAATAGGTATGATTGTAAAGTTAGATATGTTAGATATAGCCAATGCTTTTAATAGAGTGAGACATTATTTTCTATTTAATGTCATGCATAGGTTTGTGTTTTATTCCTCTTTTATTCAATGGATCTCTGTATGCATATGAAATCCCTAGATTACCTTCATGTTAATGGAAACCCATCAAATTTCTTCAAAGGAAGAAGAGGGTTGCACTAAGGATGTCCCCTCACCCCCCTGCTCTACATTACAATGGTTGGATCTCTTAGTAGGAGATTAGCTACGTAAATAAGAAATGGAAACATTTTAGGGATAAGGATCATTAGGGGAGTGAAACACATCTACCAATGAATTTTCTAATTATGCTCTTCCTACTGGAGAGGCATCCACAATCATTATAGCCAAGTTCAAAAAAGAATTGGATGTTTCTTTCAATGGCTCCAAGGAAAAATAAATTATAATAAGAGCCAAATATTTGGTTGGAACAATAGCCAAAGCTCCAAGCTATATCAAGGATTTTATTGATTCCTCATCAAGAAACCTAGTTTTCTTTCAAGTACTTGGGCATGGAAATGGATTATCAAGCCCTTCATCCCAAGTTTGGTAGAGTGTGATAGGGAAAATAAAATATAAACTGCATAGTTGGTGGTCACAATGGCTAATCCTAGCTAGAATAATAATATTAATAAAATTTTCACTTCCAACCCTCCCCATCTTTAAATGCTTAGAAATTCATGCATGAATGGGCATCTCTCTTTGAATGGCTCAATTTAGGGATTTTATTTGGCAAGGAGAGAAGAATATAAAAAAATTCCATTTAATTATATGGAAATTTGTCAAGGCTACCAAGGGATATGGAGGTTTAGGGGTAAACTATCCAACAATTATGAATGTAGTCATGGGGTGAAAAGTCATATGCAATCTAATTACAAGAGAAGTGGACTGGTGGAAAAAGGTTTTATGCAAGAAATATTTTTTTGGAGAAAGGTTTAGATGTTTCAAAATGCATTTAAGTATAAAGAAAGGATCCATAATTTGGAATTCCATCAAAATAGTGTTAGGTTCATATACCAATAGGTGTCATTTTTCATGATTGACTGTGGAAATGGAAAACATGATCATCCTTTCCATGCTGAAAAGGTTCCATATTTTCAAAAAAAATCAAAAATTCAAGAAAAAGAGAAAGAAAAGGAACCCCAATGAAAGACCAGGAAAGTGGCTTGTCAAAATGCTACTATTGTACTACATGTTGCAAAGCAAGTTTAGAATGTGCAATCACTGACTTTCTCTCAATTGATGAATAGCCAGACAGTTCAACCCTGGCTAGATCATGTTTAAATTTCTTGTTTTAGAATAGAGAATAAGGTCTGTTCAAACAGTTCAAGTTTGGCAGATTGCTAGATAGGTAGAGAAGCAAAGGGCCCAACTGCTCAATCTAAGCCCTTGGAAGAGATAAGGATAGATTTAGATACGAGGGAAGCCAAAAGAAAAGAGAAAAGTCAGGGTTTGCTAGTTCAAGTGCACCTAATCAAAATGAAGAAAAAATGTTAGGAATTGTAGCATGGGTAAGTAGATTGAAGTTGCAGAAACAGGTCTATCAGCAGTGTCATCTTTTTGAATACGATCTATTTTCATGGATATCTCGAGTGCCATGGCAAAGGTATGATGATAGATCAGATGTTGCATTCCTAACTCCCCTTCTCTCCCCTCACAATAATCATTCACTAACATCCCTCAAAGAGATTGGGATCTGCTCAAACTCTTAACTTCACTCCATTTCCATAAAAACTTAAGTGAAACTTCAGGTTTACTTAAAAGCTCCAAGCCACATTTCTTGTGTAAAGTTTTATATCTCCCCACACCCAAGTCTAAGTGATTCAATTTCATGCACCCAGCACTTCCCCTCATATTCATATTAACATGTTAACTCTATTATATAAAACTCCCACTTATATTTCCCCTCCCCTATTGTACATAAAAATACATAAAAAACCCAAAAAATGTATAATATCCCCACCCCTTACAACTATAGCCATATGGAAAAGTCTTGGGAATTATAGTGTTTACCGAAAACATTATAATAACCCTCCGTGTCTTTGGAATTTATTTAGCACCCGGTTAAATAAATAGCCACACCTAACCCGCCCACATGATTTCCATACAAACCCTCTTAACCAAAGTATTAACCTGCATGTATTTGCAAAAACATTTAAATATTAGTGCGGGTCCCTTTTTGTAAACCTCTGCCATCTATACCTCTCGTCAACCGTTGGATTGTGCCCTCCAGATCCAACGACTCTCGTCGATATCAGAGCTGCCCCCACATCTGTTCGTTAGCTCCTGATGGAAAGCGGTTTTCCCGCTGTACCCCGGGACGCGTGTCAGCTTCCTATTGCATCGAGGCTCGTTCTGACGCAAACTGCCCCCGTACCAAAAGCGGTTCGATGACAACCACAAACCACCCTCTGGTCCCGCTACCCGCGTCATGCATCACGTCATTCACCACGTCTGCACACACGCCAGCACCCCCATTACTGTTTCATTCGTCGTGTCCGCCATGTCACCCGCCACGACACCTTACGTACCTCGCTACAGGAAAAATTTACGTCATGTTGATGTCATCCCCAAAAAGCGCCAAAAAGCCCAAACAAACCCAAATTTTTTTAAAAGTCGCGAATACAATGGTTTGTGTCTATTTCTGTTTTTCATATTGTGGAGACTGTGCATGCACGTTACGTCCAAGTCGCCACCAATGCTCCAGTCCGTCACCCAAGCGAGTTCACGCCGAAAACCCAGCCCCCTCAACTCAGTTTGCAACTACCTTCCATACCAGTCGCCTATAAAACAAGTATTTACCCATTATTCACGTGCAAACCTTGTTTTTCTCAATTTCTCTGCAGAAAACACCTGAAGAACTAAATTCAAATTTAAATACCCACCTGCCTGCAAGCCTCCATAGACTAAGTCTCTATGTGATCATATTTTCGAAGGAAACTTGCTAATTCAGTTTTCCCTGGCAAATTGCCCATCTAAACTACAATTCAAGCCATTCCCGCTGGCAAAATCTCCAAAAAATGTCAAAGTATTGAGTTATAATTGGTCCAACTCACTTGCAAAAGAGCATCATTCCTCTATTTTTCCAGCCACCAATTAAACTCTGCAGACTCTGTCTCTCCTTTGAATCTTACCCACTGAGGTCATTTGTATACAAAACTCAGTTTGACGAAGATTCCTGTGAAATTCCTGTGAAAGACCTAGTGCCAATACTCTATTCCTATTATAACACAGTTCCAAAATCCAATTAAAAAACACAGATCAGTGAACCATGGAAGCTCCAGTGGCCCTGAATATTGCACCCTTGAATGCACCACATAAGGAATTGGAATGGATACCTGTTGCTAACAAGGACTTTCAAATTAAGGATATGATGGGTTTCAAACCTCACCTGCAAGCCTTCTGCGAAATTAGAAATAGTCACAGAAGCAATTATGATGTCCTGGGAATTTGGGAATCCAACATGCCTATCTATTACCTCCCTTTCTGTGAATGTGCTCCCTGATTTCATCCATTTATGTTGTGCAAATTATGATTCCACACAAAGAGCAATTATGGCTCCATCTGGATCTGTAATCTTCTATATTACTCCTCAGTCCATAAATGAGATGTTGAACTTTGAGCCAACTCAGCCTCGAGTTCCTCTCACCATAAAATTTTTCTTGATCAAGGTGCCAAGCTGCCTAGCTCAGAGATAACAAGGATTGCTCAGTTGTTTATGCTACCAAAGTGCCAACCTGATCAACCTCCTCCTTATCACCAAGTCTGGTTCAATGAGGTAGGGAAACTCCTTATAGACATGATATCCTACATTTTAGGATTCAAAACCAATGAGTATGTTGATGAAGCTGTGTTAGTATTGATGTCCATGTTCACTCCAGGATAGCCCCCTGCTGTCAAGTATGATTATGCCACCTTCATATCAAATAAAATCCATGAGAAATTCATGATTTTAGAGAGAGAAAGGGTGTTCAAATACACATCCTATATATATCATCTACTTCTGTACTATCAACCTGATAGTTTCCAAGTTCCTCTTAAAAGACTAGACCCCAAAGGAGAGAGGAGGTTTGTGATTTTCTGGACCTCAGTTTTCCATGAAGTCCACCATTCCCCTTATACATATTGTGAGTTCATTGACCTATTCATATACCCAACCACTTCCCTGTTGATGATGACTCCTCTTGACAGGCTCTCTACTAAAATGCAGAGCATTTTACATCTCTCAAAGGGTTACAACATCGGTGACTGGTATTTTTACAAAACCACACAGTGATCAGGATTTATGGCTGTCAGTTATCTCCCTACAAGCTGGCGAAATATGTCCCCATGAGACTCTTTTCCCTGGAATACTTATGGCAATTTAGTAGTTCAGATTTGACTCATTTCTATGGTACTAGGGAAAAAGCACAGCTCAAGATAAGACATCAATTGGGCCCTTTTATCTTCAATAATAGGGAAGAAGCCTGGGAAGACGCAGATAAGATACTAAGAGATGAACTTAGGCTAAAACAAATCTTTCATTGGGAACCATATGACCCTGAACATTTCATAAGTTTTAGAAGAGTAAAAAACAAGCTTACAGGATATGTGCACCACAGAATCCCTCAGATTGAACAATATGTTAATTGACAGGAATGGGTAGAGGGCACACTAGTTGAAGATCTTACTAAAGAAGAGAATTAGAAAAAGAAATGAAAGAGTTTGAGAAGACAATTGACTTGGATTCTTTTGGACAGGTCCCTTTCACATTATCACAGCACATTGGAGTGAGCACATCATCTGCCACACCTTCACAACAACTTGCTCAAGGGACTACTCCACCTACAGGGAAAGGCAAGGAAGTACAACATTCAGAGCAACACAATACAATGGCAGATTGGCCAGATACAACCTAGAAAAAAGTCAAGGGCAAGGCCCTCCAACACAAGCAAAGGTAACAGAAATCCCTATGTTACAAACTCCTCTTAATGAGGAAAGAGCCAAGAAAAGGGACAGACCAGGAGAGACACCCACAAGGGCATCCACAGAATAGAAAGGGGAGAAGATGCAGAGGTTGAACCCCTACTCTGAGGAAGAATTTATAGAGGAGACAGCAGGCAACCAAAGGGGTGAGGAAACAACTGAACATCAGATTCCTCCATTTTTGGAAACATCAACTAGCTCATTTCAGCAGGAGCAAGAGAGGTAGCATGGTGTGGAGGTTACATCCACCAAGAAATAGAGCAATCAAGGCTTTGACATCAAGAAAGAAATCACTAAAATCAAGGCTAGAAATGAGCCGATAAGGTTCCAGTTATATAACCAATTGCTAAGAATGGCTCCAACCAATCAAAAAAGTCTAATGGCAGCCTATGATATCTAAGCAGGGAAGATGACCCTTAGTCACTTTAGACCCACCACACCGCAGCCACAGTCAGCTGCTGATTATATCAGGACCAATTTGGAAGTTCTTACTAAATACATCCACCCATTGGACCAGATTGGGTTACACAAACAAACTGGAGAAATGGTATACTCTACCTTGGCAGACAAAGCATTACTGGCTCATAAATTGTAGAATTCATTGTACAATACTTCTTCCCAATTGGAACTGGAAAAGGCCTCCTCATTAGCCAAGGATAACAGAATTAAATCCTTGGAGGAGATTATCATGGAATTGGGACATGATCCCAAGGATCCCAAGGGCACACAGGCCTTAATAAAAAAGAAAGAAGAAGACATAGCAGCCCTCAGAAGACAACTCAGGCTGCCAATTACAATGCACCGTCAGACCACAGAAGTTGCACAAAAAAGAGAAGAGGAGGATGTGGTAAGTTTGTTAATGAGGATGAATCAAAGACTCCTAGAAACAAAGAAAGCCTTGGAGATAGCACTGCAAGGAAAACAGGGAGAGTTGGCCTCTCAACCAGCTCAAACAGCTCCAAATCTTACAGTTGCTCCTCCTACAGTCACCATAGCAGCCCCTCCTACTGATCCAGCATCAACAGCAGGTACCTCGACTTCAGCAACAACTACAACAACAACAGGAGAAGATGCCAGCTTGAGCATGGATGATATGATGAAAGAAATAAAGGCTTTGGAACTCCAAATGGCAGAATTAAAAGAAGCCAAGGAAAAACTGGCCAAGATTGAGCTGAATTATGACAAATCAAAAATGGTTGTGGCTGAGAAGACAAGAGAAGTGAAGGCCCTGGAAAATAAAATAAAAGCCTTGGAAAAGGACCTCACTCTTCACAAAACTCTAACAAAAATCAAAACTATTTTGTGGGATAAAATTGGCCAATCCATTACTGATCAATGGGCATCAATATAGACTAATTTTGACCAGATTGAATTGATAAGGTTAGCTCAATATGAGACTCAAAAAGCCAGAGCATTATTGGCAAACAAGCCTGAGCAGGCCAATCAACTAATTCATTTTTTGAATACTCATACCAATGAGCAGTTAGCAGCTCTAGATATTCAGAACAGAACAAACACTATTTTGAGAGTGAAAAAGGTGCTGACCATGAGGAATTTTGTACAAACTATAGAAAGAAAGTGCCAAGAAATGTAGACAAAAGTAAAGTTTGCAATGTTGCAGAGCAAAGGGTTACCCAGCTTATTCACTAGCAATGGGATGCTGTTAAAACATGAACAGTATGCTCACAGGCTAAATACCTATGTTACAAATCAAATTACAGCATCATCAAGCATTTCAGAGGAAAAAGTACCTCCCTCTAGACAAAGTTTATATGACAAATTAGAAAATTTGTTTTACATTGAACATGAGATAGCACATCTCTTTGAAGTTCAGCCAAATTATTACAGGTATACTGAAGCCGATGAGACATTAATTAAACTGGAAAAACATCAGTTACCAACAGCTCAATGGTGGCAGAGCATGCTTGAGGTCTTGCCAAGGTAGTTTGATTCTCTTTTTGTAAATTGTCTACATTAAAAGTAATTGCAAGGTATGGGTGTCCTATGAGAAAATCAAATTGACAAAGGATGGAATTCGTGCTAAAAGCGTTGAGACAAACTCAGGCACAGGTGGCAAGTGACAACACATCAGGAATGCAAATCAGAGAAGCAGCCATCAACTGACTACTTAAGCCGAAAAGTCAACAATAACGGGACACCTAAGGTGGCAAGTACAACATAGTTATTCCTTCATTCATTTCTGCGCGGTTTTCCATATCAGTTATTGCCATTGCCAAAGTAGATGGATGAATTTATTACTTGATATTTTCCTACAGGATATTTTGTAAACTCTTTTATAAATACCTCCTCAAGATATGTATTGTTGTTGGTTGGTGATATCATTCTGGACCTGTACTATAATTTTTTCAAGAACTCTTCAGAATAAAGATTGCTAGAATGCTTTGCTAATGAACTTGCTGGTTGTGGCATTATTGAAAAATGAATATGTTGCAGAATTCTTCTGCTATCTTATGGATCAATAAGTCTTTTTAACTCTCACTTTACTATTTCTATGTGTTAAGTATCATCTATATATCATATTCTAAATTGCAAGAAAAAATAATAACTCAGAATTTACTTTGTTGTACTCTGTGTTCAATTCCTGTCAATTTTTTATGTTTTCTACAAAAACTAGCATAGGCAGGAATTCTTGATTGCTCCTATCTCCTCGGTTCTTACACTGAATATAGTTAAGGAATTCTACCTACTCCTTGATGATATTCTTTCACTTTCCCCTCTGTTAGCTTAATGAAAGATTCTTAATTTCCTTTCATTCCCTGACCCCATTTCATCTTAAATTCCAACTTAAATATTGTTCCATGGGTAATTATCTTGCTCCGTAGTCCTTCCTTTTACTAAAGAAACCACACCCAAAAGTTATTCTTCATTGACTCCATTAACCCAAGGGTTTGAACTTCCCACACTTTGCAACTCATTTCTACTAAATGTCACTTTCCAAACACCAAACAAAACTTGTGCTTCATAACTAGCTTGACATATAATCAAACAAATCTAAATCTCAAAGAGAGAGCCCTGTTTGGTTGCAGATTGGATAGAATCTGCAGCTAAAAGACTGGTTAGTGGTTACCTCGGCCATATTCCCTTATTTTGAGCTCTTCTAGGGAACAACCTGAGTGATAACATCATTGGCGACTCCGCTGGGGAACTGAATGACTGTTTGTTACTGCTGTCTATTTTCTAAAGCTACAGATGGAGACTCAAGTTAGCCATGTAGCCTTTGAAACTGTTTTTGTTGTGCATTTACAGGAGTAAATAAATGCTACTATGGTCAATCTCCAATCTAGTTTTAGGCTCTACACAACTGTCCCAAAGATTTGATCAGTCTCCTTGTCTTTAACATATTTTAAGGAAACTTCAAAGCTATCTATATTCTATATTTCAAGAGAAAAGGCTTCCTTCAAAATATTGCAAAATTTATAATCTTCAAAAAACTTCCAGAAAATACCAAAAATAGACTTAGAAGCTGGCTCCAAAAAAGAAAACTTGTTACACCAGATCAAATCCAGATCCTAATCCTCCAGCTATCTTTGAAAATCCTAACTTGATCTCTAAGACCCTTAGGAGACAAGAAAGTCTAGAATCTGCTGATTTAAACCTTGATATACTTCAGCAAAACCTTACAAAATCTGAGCTTACCCCTAGGAGAGCAGCAGTCCTTTCTATCAACACTACAGCCTCTCCAAGCTCTTCATCCACACCTCAAAGTATTCTCTCCACTCCCCCATCCACCGCTCATATTTCCACCCCTGCCCCACTGTTCCAGCGATCTTATTCCTTCTTGCTGTCCCATTTATCCCTGTAAATATGGAAAACCGTTATGCTCCCTTGAAGTTGCCTGCAAATCCAAGGGCTATGCCTCAGGACTACCAAAGCAAAATCACCTACTTTGATGGTTCTGGCTCCTATACAGCTCAACAACACACCAAGAAAATGCAATATTATTTTGAGAACTATGAAATTGATGATGATGATGTGAGAATGAATATCTTTGTCCAAAGTCTAACTGGTGATGTAAGGACTTGGTTTAGATCATTTGCAGTGAATTCTATAGCTAATTCGGAAGCCCTTCATCAATCCTTCTTAAATAGATGGGAAAAGAAGAAAGACCCTTTACACATTTTAACTGAATATGATAACTTGAAAAGGGGCCCACAAGAAACTGTTCAAGACTACTGTGCCAGGTTCAATAATGTCCATAGTGCTAATCCTCAGAACCTTAGACCTCCATCTGATTTATCCTTGATCAAATTCCCTGATGGATTTGATCCTGATATGGCATATCAGCTAAGGGAAAGAGCCTAGTTAAGCTTAGCAGATATGGAGAATATAGCTGTTAGCGTAGAGGCAAACCTAATTGCTAAACGAAATTGGGCGAGAGCTGAAAGAAGAACAACTTTCAAAGAAGAGCCTTCTGCATTTGAGCAAAATCTAGATGCAACCATTAAAGGTATGGACAGACTTGGAGATAGAGTGGAAACAATTGAAAGGAAATCATCCTGGGAAGGGAAACCAACTAACACAGCAAGAAACCCAAACTTTAGAAAAAACCAAAATCCAAATGTTGGAAGGGATGGCCCTGACCAGAGAATCAGACCTCCATTTCAAGAGAATTATGTCGAAGCATCAACCTCTAGTGAGCCAACAAAGGATACCCAAATCAATCTAATGGGTTTAAATAGTGAGCAACAAATTTTCCTAATGCAGGATGATCAATAGGCTCATAATTTCAATCAATTTCAAACCAAGCCTGGAGAATCATTTGATTTCAAAGAAGGCTATGATGCAGCAGTCTATGAGGTTCATAAACAATACAAATAAGAAGTAGAACGATAGATGTACCTGAACCTAGCAAATTGAAAGATACAAAACAACCCAAGAGAGCTAAGGATACTTCTCCCCTCATAGAACTCCCTGCTAAAATGGACCTCAATCCAAAGGAGCCCATCATAGAGGACATTTCATACTTTTAGTCATCAAACAATCAACCATCTTCCTCCTCTTTTCCAAAAGAAAGTCTAAATAGATCTATTGTAGGTAATTCTAAAACAGATGCAGTTCCTAACAGCATTGCTGATAAATAAAAGAACATAGAAAACACAACAGAAAAAGAAAAGTTTGTTGTCCACAACATAAGAATTCAAGTGGAAAAACCCTTCAACCTAGAAACAGAAATAGGCAAGTTAAAAATAGTCATTCCACTATCTTAATTGGCTAAACATGAGGTTTATAGGGAACAAATTGATAGGTCACTTCAAATATCAGAGACTAGGGATGAAATCAATGTTCTAGATGACCAACTGGAACTGTTTTTTGGTCCTGAAGTCAATGGTAAAACAGTAGATGGAGGAGTTCCTCCATTCTATGTGAGCTTGAACATTCATGACAAAGTGCTACATAACGCAATGTTTGATTTGGGAGCTTCTCATAACCTGATGCCTAAATCTGTGATGGAAAAGCTAGACCTAGATATCACAAGGCCATATAAAGACTTGTTCTCATTTGATTCTAGCCAGGTCAGGTGTCTAGGCCTAATTAAAGACCTTTTTGTATCTTTAGTACAATATCCAACCAAGACAATCTTTATGGATGTGGTGGTAGCCGATATCCCACCTAAATATGGCATGCTTTTATCCAAATCTTGGGGTGCAAAACTCCAAGGATCTTTGCAACTAGATATGTCATATGCCACTATTTCAGTCTTTGGTCACCCAAAGAGATTGTACCGGGAAACATTAATGAAATATGTGGTTAGCAGTCAAGAGAAACCCCAAAACTTCCCCATCTATTCTATGCATTCTGATATGGATTCATTAATCTTATACAATGTTGATATGTGTCCCAAAACTGATGCCAAACTCCTAGAAACAGCACAGACAGAAAGCATAAATCAACAATCTAGTGCCCAGGATCAAAAAAATGTTGATGTAATTGATGCAACAAATGAACAAGACATAACATATTATGAGCTAAAAAATCCAAATTTGCCCACTGAACAAGTTTCCAAAACTACTGAAACTAGTGGTAATCAAGAAATCTTATGGTACTTAGAGTTTGATGGGTCAGTGAACAAATTGGGAGCAGGGGCAGGGATTTGGATACATAACATGTAAAATGACCATGCTCAAGGTCATGCATATAGGCTAAATTTCAGATTCACAAACAATATGGCCAAATATGAAGCCCTTTTGCTGGGAATTAAACTGATTAAAAGTCTAGGGGTGACCAAGATTTCAATTCTAGGGGACTCAGATTTGATAATACAATAGATAAAGGGAAAATTTGTTACAAATGATCCTAGGCTAAGAGCTTACAGGGGTGTAGCCATTGAAATACTGAACACCTTCTTAGAATCTCAGCTCACCAAAATTCCAAGAAAACACAATTTACATGCACATAGTTTGGCAACCTTTGCCAACACTTGCAAGTTGCCATTCGAGCCCAATCATCACTTTACTGCTGAGATTAAACACAAACCTGCTATCCCAGATAATGTGAAAAATTGGCAAGTGTTTGAAAATGATACCCAAATCAATAATTTCCGCACTTTAAAAGAGGAATTCTCAAGTACAAACATAGACACAATCACTATTGATGATCAACAGCAAATAGACAAAATTGAGCAAAATATATCAGCTGAAACAACAAATTTGATTTTGCATCCAACAAATTTTGATAAAAAAAATCTACAAGAGCTGAAACAAATGGATCTTGATGAAATGGCTGAGGGAGAATCCGAAATAATTGAACTAAAGGATAATGTTCTGCCCACAGGCCTAACTCCTTTGGAGGATATATTTGATTCAAATGATATTCCAAGAAAGCCAAAAATGCAACCACTGAATGCAGAAATTGAAGACTGCAACATTGGAACCACAGAAAATCCCAAAATGGTAAAAATGTCCAAAACATTGCCTCTTGACCAAAAGCTGAAATACATTAATTTGTTTACAGAGTTCCAAGACGTCTTTGCATGGAGCTATGAGGACCTCAAATCCTATGACACTTCTGCTATCCAACATACAATACCCTTGAAAGAAAATCAAAAACCTTTTAAACAAAAAATGAGAAGGGTTAATCCAGTCCTCCTTCCTCTTATTGAAAAGGAGGTTAAAAGAATGTATTAGGCTGGAATAATTGCACCTATTACGTTTTCAGAATGTATTTCAAATCTAGTGCCCACTAGGAAGAAAACCGGAGAGATAAGACTCTGTGTAGACCTAAGAAATTTGAATAAAGTCTCTCTCAAAGACCACTACCCCTTACCCAAAATGGATCACATTTTACAAAGGGTAGTAGGTGCTTCTAGGATCTCATTGTTAGATGGATTCTCAAGATTTAATCAGATCTTAGTTCACCCAGATGACCTGGATAAAACTGCCTTTACAACACCCTGGGGAACCTTTAAATATGTAAAGATGCCTTTCGGACTCAAAAATGCAGGGGCCACATTTCAAAGAGCAATGGACATAGCCTTTGCTAAAGAGATCCATGATTTCTTAGTCATATACCTTGATGATCTCACTGCTTTTTCAAAATCAAACCAAGAACATCTAGAACATTTGAGACAAGTGTTCCTAATTTGCAGAAAATACGGCATATCATTAAACCCAAAGAAATCATTGTTTGGCCTGGAAAAAGGCAAAATCCTAGGTCACATAATTTCTAAATATGGCATAAGAATTGATCCAGACAGAATACAAGCTATTCTCCAAGTCCCCCACCCAAGAAACATCAAGGAACTACAAGCCTTTCTAGGGAAGATCAATTTCCTAAGAAGATTCATTCCAAATTTGGGCGAGCTAATTAGACTATTGAATAATATGCTGAAGAAAGATTCTAAAGTCAAATGGACCACAAAAGCTAAACAAGCCTTTGAGGAAATCAAAATAGCTCTGACTAAAATGCCTGTCCTCACAAGCCCCAAGTTTGACAAGAGATTTCATAATCTTTTCCTTTGCATCTGAGCATACTATTGCTGCTATCCTATTGCAAAAGGATGACCAAGGATGTGAGAAGCCCATTGCTTTCTTCAGCAAAGCACTTAGATATGCTCCACTCAAATATCAAATCATGGAGAAACAGGCCTATGCCCTTGTAAAGGCCATTAAGGATTTCAAAGTTTATATCTTGTACTCTCATGTGATTTCCTATGTTCCAAATGCGGTGGTCAAGGATATTCTAACTCAAGAAGGAATTGAAGGTAAAAGGGGCAAATGGATAGCCAACATTTTAGAATATGACATTGAAATTAAGCCAACAAAGCTCATAAAAGGACAAGGGTTAGCTAAATTAATGACTGAAACCAACTATCAAGCCCTTGACATCAATGAACTGGATGACGAACAGGAGATGGTGACTCCACAGCTCAATCAAGCCTTTTTACAATCACCTTGGTATACTGACATATGCTTTGTATTGTTAAACCTGCAAGCTCCTCCAGGGTTATCCTGGACTAAAAAGCAATTCTTGAAAATGAAAGCTTCAAAGTTTTGTATTATAGATAATGTTTTATTTTGGAAGAATCATGAGGTATTTTGCTAAATTTCCTAATTCAGGATGAAACTGATAAAATACTCAAGGAATTTCATGCAGGGGACTGCGGAGGACACTTGTATTGGAAATCAATAGCTGATAAAATTCTAAGAGCTAGTTTTTATTGGCCCTCCCTGTTTGCTGATGTGAAAAAAATTGTAGTTTCTTGCCATAAATGCCAGATATTTGAAGGCAAGAGAAAACTATTACCTTTACCTCTCAAACCCATTTCAACTAAAAGGCCTTTTCAACAATGGGGTTTAGATTTCAGTGGAGAAATTCATCCTTCCTCTTCTAGACAACACAAGTGGATTTTGACTGCCATAGACTACTTTACCAAATGGATAGAAGCTATCCCTTGTAGGCAAGCGAATGACTCAATCATCATGCAATTCTTATAAACCAATATTCTATCTAGATTTGGCCATCCAGAGAAGATTATTACAGACAATGTTACCGCCTTTAATTCCAAAAGAATGATCAATTTTTGTCACAAGTACCATATTACCTTAGGCCACTCCACAGCCTTTTACCCTCAAGGTAATGGTCTAGCTGAATCATCTAATAAAATCCTAATCAACATAATAAAAAAAGTCTTGGAGGAGAATAAAAAGAATTGGCATAAAAAACTGGTAAATGCACTATGGGCAAACAGATTGACCACCAAAACATCTATTAGAACCAGCCCATATGAATTGGTTTATGACATGGAGGTTGTGTTCCCCTCATCCTTGGGAATCCCTGTAATCAAATTGTTGCAAGAGTTACAAGCAGAACCCAATGACATTCAAAGGAGAATCAATCAGACTATTCTCTTGCAACAAACTAGAGACGAAGTATATCAGAGAACTCAGGTTCTGCAAGATAGACTCAAGAAGATTTTTGACAAAAGAACAAAAGCTGAGGAATTCTTCATAGGAGACAAAGTGCTGAAGTAGGATTCTAGAAGGGAAGGCAAAGGAAAACATGGCAAATTTGATTTCCTATGGAAAGGCCCTTTTGTCATTCAGGCTGTACAAGGAAATAACACCTATTTCTTGAGGAGCATGGATGGTACAGAAGCTGAGGAAGGCCCATTCAATGGGCGAATGATCAAGCATTATTTTGATCCTCCTCGTTAACATAACAAGACTATGTTTTGTACATAAAAAGTGTTTATGTTAGCAGTTTATTTTAGCAGTAGGATAGGAAATAAGTTGCAACAAATTTTGAGGAAAAAGCAAACAGTTATACCACCCTTGATATATATTTTGAGTTTACCAGAAACAATAAAGAAAGAACTTGGGAAATATAGAGATGATGGCGAATACTATGACCGACCACCAAAGATAGAGTTGTAGTTCTGTTTAGATCAGCTTATAAGAAATGCATCCATGCCACAAAAATCCACTTTGTTGGCTTACAGCAAAAGGAAGCTTTAGATTACAACAAGAGTTGAAGATAAGGCCATCTGACCTGTTGTTCTTGGCTTTTCACTTGGAAAATCCATCCCCAAGTGGAGCCACTATTAGGTTCCTATACCAATAGGTGTCATTTTTCATGATTGACTGTGGAAATGCTAAATATGATCATCCTTTCCATGCTACAAAGGTTCCATATTTTCAAAAAAAAAAAAAATCAAGAAAAAGAGAAAGAAAAGGAACCCCAATGAAAGACCAAGAAATTGGCTTGTCAAAATGCTACTACTATACCACATGTTGCAAAGCAAGTTTAGAATGTGCAATCACTGACTTTCTCTCAATTGATGAATAGCCAGATAGTTCAACCCTGGCTAGATCATGTTTACATTTCTTGTTTTAGAATAGAGAATAAGGTTTGTTCAAACAGTTCAAGTTTGGCAGATCGCTAGATAGGTAGAGAAGCAAAGGGCCCAACTACTCAATCTGAGCCCTTGGAAGAGATAAGGATAGATTTAGATAGGAGGGAAGCCAAAGAAAAGAGAAAAGTTAGGGTTTTCTAGTTCAAGTGCACCCAATCAAAATGAAGAAAAAATGTTAGGAATTGTAGCATGGGTAAGTAGATTGAAGTTGCAGAAACAGGTCTATCAGCAGTGTCATCTTTTTGAATATGATCTATTTTCATGGATATCTCGAGTGCCATGGCAAAGGTATGATGATAGATCAGATGTTGCATTCCTAACTCCCCTTCTCTCATCTCACAATAATCATTCACTAACATCTCTCAAAGAGATTGGTATCTACTCAAACTCTTAACTTCACTCCATTTCCATAAAAACTTAAGTGAAACTTCAGGTTTACTTAAAAGCTCCAAGCCACATTTCTTGTGTAAAGTTTTATATCTCCCCACACCCAAGTCTAGGTGATTCAATTTCATGCACCCAGCACTTCCCCTCATATTCATATTAACATGTTAACTCTATTATATAAAACTGCCACTTATATTTCCCCTCCCCTATTGTACATAAAAATACATAAAAAACCTAAAAAATGTATAATATCCCCACCCCTTACAACTATAGCCATATGGCAAGGTCTTGGGAATTATAGTGTTTACCAGAAACATTATAATAACCCTCAGTGTCTTTGGAATTTATTTAACACCTGGTTAAATAAATAATCATACCTAACCCGCCCACATGATTTCCGTACAAACCCTCTTAACCAAAGTATTGACCCGCATGTATTTGCAAAAACATTTAAATATTAGTGCGGGTCCCTTTTCGTAAACCTCCGCCATCTATACCTCCCATCAACCGTTGGATTGCACCCTCCAGATGCAATGGCTCTCGTCAATATTGGAGCCGCCCCCACGTCCGTTCGTTAGCTCCCGATGGAAAAATGTTTTCTCGCCATACCCCGGGACACGTGTCGGCTTCCTATTGCATCGAGCTCTTTCTGACGCAAACCGCCCCTGTACCAAAAGCGGTCCGATGAAAACCACAAACCACCCTCTGGTCTCGCTACCCACGTCATGCATCACGTCATTCGCCACGTCTGCACCCACGCCAGTGCCCCCGTTACTGTTTCGTCCGCCGTGTCTGCCATGTCACCCAACCATGTTAGTGACATGTCACTCACCACGACACCTTCCATACCCTGCTACAGGACAAATTTACGTCATGTTGACGTCATCCCCAAAAAGCGCCAAAAGGCCCGAACAAACCAAAATTTTGTTTAAAAGTCGCGAATACGACAGTTTGTGTCTATTTCTGTCTTTCATATTTCGGAGACTGTGCATGCACGTTACGTCGAAGTCGCCACCAACACTCTAGTCCGTCACCCAGGCAAGTTCACGCTACAAACCTGGCCCTCTCAGCTCACTTTGCAACTACCTTCCATACTAGTCACCTGTAAAACAGGTATTTACCCATTATTCGCCCACAAACCCCGTTTTTCTCAATTTCTCTATAGAAAATTCCTGAAGAACTAAATTTGAAATTAAATACCCACCTGCCTACAAGCCTCCATAGATTAAGTCTCTATGTGATCATATTTTCGAAGGAGACTTGCTAATTCAGTTTTCCCCGGCAAATTGCCCATCTAAACTACAATTCAAGCCATTCCCTCTGGCAAACTCTCTAAAAAATGTCAATGTATTGAGTTATAATTGGTCCAACTCACTTGCAAAAGAGCATCATTCCTCTGTTTTTCCAGCCACCAATTAAACTCTGTAGACTCTGTCTCTCCTTTGAATCTTACCCACTGAGGTCATTTGTATACAAAACTCAGTTTGACGAAGATTCTTGTGAAATTCCTGTGAAAGACCCAGTGCCAATACTCTATTCCTGTTATAACACAGTTCCAAAATCCAATTAAAAAACACAGATCAGTGAACCATGGAAGCTCCAGTGGCCCTGAATATTGCACCCTTGAATGCACCACATAAGGAATTGGAATGGTTACCCCTTGCTGACAAGGACTTTCAAATTAAGGATATGATGGGTTTCAAACCTCACCTGCAAGCCTTCTCTGAAATTAGAAATAGTCACAAAACCAATTTTGATGTCCTGGGAATTTGGGAATCCAACATGCCTATCTATTACCTCCCTTCAGTAAGTGTGATCCCTGATTTCATCCATTTATGATGTGCAAATTGTGATCCCACACAAAGAGCAATTATGGCTCCATCTGGATCTGTACTCTTCTATATTACTCCTCAGTCCATAAACGAGATGTTGAACTTTAAGCCAACTCAGCCTCTAGTTCCTCTCACCATGAAACGTTTGCTTGATCAAGGTACCAAGCTGCCTAGCTCAGAGATAACAAGGATTGCTCAGTTTTTTATGCTACCAAAGTGCCAACTTGATCAATCTCCTCCTTATCACAAAGTCTGGTTCAATGAGGTAGGGAAACTCCTTATAGACATGATATCCTACATTTTAAGATTCAAAACCAGTGAGTATGTTGATGAAACTGTGTTAGTATTGATGTCCATGTTCACTCCAGGACAGCCCCTTGCTGTCAAGTATGATTATGCCACCTTCATATCAAATAAAATCCATGATAAATTCATGATTTTAGAGAGAGAAAGGGTGTTTAAATACACATCCTATATATATCATCTACTGTTGTACTATCAACCTGATAGTTTCCAAGTTCCTCTTAAAAGACTAGACCCCAAAGGAGAGAGGAGGTCTGTGATTTTCTGGACCTCAGTTTTCCATGAAGTCCACCATTCCCCTTATACATATTGTGAGCTCATTGACCTGTTCATATACCCAATCACTTCCTTGTTGATGATGACTCCTCCTGATAGGCTCTCTGCTGAAATGTAGAGGACTTTACATCTCTCAAAGGGTTACTGCATTGGTGACTGGTATTTTTACCAAAACCACACAGTGATCAGGATTTATAGCTATCAGTTATCTCCCTATAATCTGCCAAAGTATGTCCCCATGAGACTCTTTGCCCTGGAATACTTCTAGCAATTTAGTAATTCAAATTTGACTCATTTCTATGGTACTAGGAAAAAAGGACAGCTCAAGATAAGACATCAATTGGGCCCTTTTATCTTCAATAAGAGCAAAGAAGCCTACGAAGATGCAGGTAAGATACTAAGAGATGAAATTAGGCTAAAACAAAGCTTTCATTGGGCACCATATGACCCTGAACATTTCATAAGTTTTAGAAGAGTCAAAAAACAAGCTTACGAGATATGTGCACCACAAAATCCCTCAGATTGAACAATATGCTAATCGACAGGAATGGGTAGAGGGCACACTAATTGAAGAGCTTATTGAAGAAGAGAAATTAGAAAAAGAAATGAAAGAGTTTGAGAAGACGATTGACCTGGATTCTTTTGGACAGGTCCCTTTCACATTGCCATAACACATTGGGGTGATCACATCATCTGCCACACCTTCACAACAACCTGCCCAAGAGACTACTCCACCTGCAGGGAAAGGCAAGGAAGTACAACATTCAGAGAAGCACAATACAATGGAAGATCAACCAGATACAGCCTAGGAAAAAAGTCAAGGGCAAGGCCCTCCAACACAAGCAAAGGTAACAGAAATCCCTGTGTTACAAACTCCTCTTAATGAGGAAAGAGACAAGAAAAGGGACAGACCAGAAGAGACACCCACAGGGGCATCCACAGAACATCAAGGGGAGAAGAGGGAGAGGTTGAACCCCTACTCTGAGGAAGAATTTACAGAGGAGATAGCAGGAAACCTAAGTGGTGAGGAAACAACTGAACAATAGATTCCTCCATTTTTGGAAACATCAACTAGCTCATTTTAGCAGGAGCAAGAGAGGGAGCATGGTGTGGAGGTTACATCCACCAAGCAACAGAGCAAGCAAGGCTCTGAAATCAAGAAAGCATTCACTAAAATCAAGGCCAGAAATGAGTCAGTAAGGTTCCAGTTATATAACCAATTGCTAAGAATGGCTCCCACCAATCAAGAAAGGCTAATGGCAGCCTATGATATCCAAGCAAGGAAGATGATCCTTAGTCACTTCAGGCCCACCACACCGCAGCCACAGTCAGCTACTGATTATATCAGGACCAATCTGGAAGTTCTTGCTAAAGACATCCACCCAATGGACCAGATTGAGTTACACAAACAAACCGGAGAAATGGTATACTCTACCTTGGTAGACAAAGCATTACTAGCTCATAAACTACAGAATTCATTGTAAAATACTTATGCCCAATTGGATCTGGAAAAGGCCTCCTCATTAGCTAAGGATAACATAATTAAATCCTTGGAGGAGATTATCATGGAACTAGGACATGATCCCAAGGATCCCAAGGCACACAGGCCTTAATAAAAAAGAAAGAAGAAGACATAGCAGCCCTCGGAAGACAACTCAGATTGCCAATTACAATGCACCCTCAGACCACAGAAGCTGCACAACAAATAGAAGAGGAGGATGTGATAAGTTTGTTAATGAGGATGAATCAAAGACTGCTAGAAACAGAGAAAGCCTTGGAGACAACATTGCAAGGAAAACATGGAGAGTTGGCCTCTCAGCCAGCTCAAACAGCTCCAAATATTACAGTTTCTCCTCCTACAGTCACCATAGCAGACCCACCTACTGATCCAACATCAACAACAGGTACCTCGACTTCAGCAACAACTACAGCATCAACAGGACAAGTTGCCAGCTTGAGCATGGAAGATATCATGAAAGAAATAAATGCTTTGAAACTCCAAATGGCAGAATTAAAAGAAGCCAATGAAAAACTGGCCAAGATTGAGGTGAATTATGAAAAATAAAAAATGGTTGTGGTTGAGAAGACAAGAGAAGTGAAGGCCCTGGAAAATAAAATAAAAGCCTTGGAAAAGGACCTCACTCTTCACAAAACTCTAACAGAAATCAAAACTATTTTGTTGGATAAAATTGGCCAATCCATTACTGATCAATGGGCATCAATATAGACTATTTTTTACCAGATTGAATTGATAGGGTTAGTTCAATATGAGACTCAAAAATCCAGAGCATTACTGGCAAACAAGCCCAAGCAGGCCAATCAACTAATTCATTTTTTGAATACTCATACCAGTGAGAAGTTAGAAGCTCTAGATATTCAGAACAGAACATACACTATTTTGAGAGTGAAAAAGGTGCTGACCATGAGGAATTTTGTACAAACTATAGAAAGAAAGTGCCAAGAAATGCAGATAGAAGTAAATTCCTTCAGACAAAAGTTTGTAGTGTTGTAGAGCAAAGGGTTACCCAGCTTATTCGTCAACAATGGGAGGCTGTTAAAACATGAACAGTATGCTCACAGGCTAAATACCTATGTTACGAATCAAATTACAACATCATCAAGCATTTCAGAAGAAACAATACCTCCCTCTGGACAAAGTTTATATGACAAATTAGAAAATTTATTTTACATTGAACATGAGATAGCACATCCCTTTGAAGTCCAGCCAAATTTTTACAGGTATACTGAAGATGATGAGACATTAATTAAACTGAAAAAACATCAGTTACCAACTGATCAATGGTGGCAAAGAATGCTTGTGGTCTTGCCAAGGTAGTTTGAATCTCTTTTCATAAATTGTCTGCATTAAAAGTAAATTGCAAGGTATGGGTCTCCTATCAGAAAATCGAAATGACAAAGGATGGAATTCGCGCTAAAAGCATTGAGACAAACTCAGGCACAGGTGGCAAGTGACAGCACATCAGGAACACAAATCAGAGAAGCAGCCATCAGCTGATTACTTAAGCCAAAAATTCAACAATAACGGGACATCTAAGGCAGCCAGTACAACATAGTTATTCCTTCATTCATTTCTACGAGGTTTTCCATATCAGTTATTGCCCTTGCCAAAGTAGATGGATGAATTTATTACTTGATATTTTCCTACGGGATATTTTGTAAACTCTTTTATAAATACCTCCTCAAGATATGTATTGTTGTTGGTTAGTGAATATCATTCTGGACCTGTGCTGTAATTTTTTGAAGAACTCTTCAGAATAAAGATTGTTGGAATGCTTTGCTGATGAACTTGCTGGTTGTGGAATTATTGACAAATGAATATGTTGCAGAATTCTTGTGCTACCTTATGGATCAATAAGTATTTTTAACTCTCACTTTACTGTTTATATATGTTAAGTATCATCTATATATCATATTCTAAATTGCAGGAAAAAAGAATAACTCAGAATTTACTTTGTTGTACTCTGTGTTCAATTCCTGTCAATTTTTTATGTTTTCTACAGAAACTACCATAGGCAGGAATTCTTGATTGCTCCTGTCTCCCCGGTTCTTACACTCTGAATATAGTTAAGGAATTCTAACTACTCCTTGATGATATTCTTTCACTTTTCCCTCTGTTAGCTTAATGACAAATTCTTAATTGCCCTTCGTTCCCTGACCCCATTTCATCTTAAATTCCAACTTAAATATTGTTCCATGGGTAATTATCTTGCTCTGTAGTCCTTCCTTTTGCCAAAGAAACCACACCCAGAAGTTATTCTTCATTGACTCCATTAACCCAAGGGTTTGAACTTCCCACACTTTGCAACTCATTTCTATTGAATGTCACTTTCCAAACACCAAACAAAACTTGTGCTTCATAACTAGCCTGACATATAATCAAACAAATCTAAATCACAAAGAGAGAGCCTTGTCTGGTTGCAGATTGGCTAGAATCTGTAGCTAAAAGACTGGTTAGTGGTTACCTCGGCCATATTCCCTTATTTTGAGCTCTCCTAGGGAACAACCTGAGTGATAACAAATAGAAACTCTAATCATCCATTGCAAGGTCACATGGAACCTATGTAATGGTAAATCCATCTCCATATTGTTGGACACCATAATGGGGAAATCACCTCTAGGAAATAATTTTTTTCTTTTACCTCTAAAAGTATGTATGGATGCCTAAAATTCATAGATTTTATACAACATTTTCAAATGGTCTCTCAAACTATGGTTGGGTTGTGATCTTAGGGACCCTCTAATTCATCTACAACTATTGTTAATAGCCCTCTTAGACTCTCTTCAAGACCACACCCCTAAGGAATCATGCTTATACAATACTAATGATCTAATGAATGTAGTGCCAAACATGGATATCATCACAATCTAGATTCTTCCTTTCAATTATAGAATTATATGATATGAAGTTGAATATGGAACCCTAAGTGTCTTCCCAAAGTTAACTTCTCTTGTTGACTATTGGTTCAAGTGAAGGTTTTAATTGCTAAAAAATTAGTTAAATGCGGAATCCACCGACCCTCCCAATGTGCATAGTGTTTATAAGATGTTGAAATGATTCAATAATTGTTTTTTGAATGCATTTTCACCTGAAAAGTGTGAAAGCAACATTCCAATATCTCCAACAGCTAATGAGAATGTTTCATCATGGAATGAGACATTCACTCATTGGATTCCTAGCTATAAGGGAAACATGGAAGAAAGGCATATATTTAACTATTATGTGTTAAACTACCCAAATATATGACTTGGAATATCTGGCTTGTGCATAACAAAGTGGTGTTCGAGCAAGAGCATGTTAATCCAAGTTGAACAACAATCTAGGCAAGATTCCTCCTATCTCATCATGCCTTATCAAGGATTAGAGGCTCTTCAGAACGTTAGGTTTTAGATCAAGAAGAAAAGCTTTGGTTTTGATAATTTCATATTCCTACATCAAAATTCCAAGCCTTAAAAGGCCGAAAAATTCCTATATCAAATTGGCAACTTTAACAACTGAAACATGACTTTCAACTTTCGAAATCATATCAAAAGTTTTATTTCCTGTTCATGGACTCTGCCTCAAAAGGAAATATGGGGATGGAAAGTGCAGGGGGAATCCTTCATGAAGGACAAAAGGAATTGAAATATGCTTTGAGATTAGAGTTTGCATTAATAATCAAGCAAAGGCCTACAATTTTCTCCAAGGTTTGAAATTGGGTTTAGCTCATCAATTTTTTTTGTTATTATGACTGAAGAGTCTTTATTTGTTATTAAAGTTATTCACAGAATTACCAAGTCAAAAAATTGTAAGTTTACCTTGACCCTTTTAAAAATAGACTAAGAGGTGTCTTGATTTCACAAAATAAAATTCCTTCAAGTCCTAAGAAAACAAAATGTGGAATCCAACAAGTTGGCCAATGATTTCATAAGAGGAAAAATTAGGGTGTTAAGGATCAATGGTTCAATCTATTATCAAGCTATATATTGAAAAACATTAAATAAACCATCCCCTTAAAAAATCAAATCATCCACCACTTAATACTTCAAGTTTATGAGGTAACATGTCGAACGTAATTTTGGCAGGGTTGTTATTTGTGTGAAAGGTTTGTATGGTAGAGACTATTAATGTCAAAAGTGGTTTCAAGATGTCTTCATTTGATGAGAAAAGTGGTGAGGATGTTTTTTTAAGGCAATTTCTCCCTAGCAAGGAAATTTTTATAGGATTTTTCCTCATTACATCTTGATCAAATGGAATACGGAAAATATTTTCAAGCAATTAATAAATTGAAGTCTAGCATGGAGAAAGATGTTGTTAACAATTCTTGGTTTACAACAGTTCTAGATATCTTAATACCCTTTGAATTTCCAATCAGTGAATAGTGGCCTCGAAATTTACTAATTCCTTGAATGGTTATAAAGGGAGTGAAGCCCAACGGTTAATATCACACTTGACAGAATGAGCTAGTTCAGTTTTTAGTTGACCTTCCAATTATTGAACTACGAGTGAATTGTCGAAGTATTTATGATTATGACTAGTTGTAGAGGATTTTAAAGGAAGCTCTGCAAAGTATTTGGTTTCAATATGGGAAATATGTTATGGCCTTTCAATAGAGGGATCAATCATTGCTAGGTTAAAACTACTTAAGATTGTAAGTCTATAGGTGTTGAAGTGAATTGGGGTGTACGGTTCAAAAAAATTGCAAATGTTTAACACTTTCTTGTGAAGTTGAGTAGGAAGGCTTCATTGAATTTGCAAGTTATTTGTATGCAAGGTCGTACATTCATGCTTAATGTAAAGAAAATAAAGAAAGGTGTAGGTGACCCTACCAAATTTATGGAAGTTGTAATAATCTCAACGATTCTACTACGATGCCTTCCACTAAAGATAATATGGATATATTTTTGAGGATTAATAGACAATTTTTTGCATCATTGAACTTGAGTCTCAGAGAAGTAAGGGTTATTAGCCTATGGGTGTAATGAACAAATGATGCAAAATCATATAATCAAGGTGTTGGGAAGAATTACCTGAAGTTATGACTTGCTTTGAAATCAAATATGACATCACAACCATCAGTCTTGATGTCAAATGAAGTAAAACCGAGAAATCCCATGACCAACAATCACCTAATGGGCAAGGCAATGTTGAAGAGTGTCATGTTTTAAGGAAGGGATTTAAAAGTTCTAAGAGTGATGTTTAGAGTATCTTTATTTATGGTTCTTGAAGCCACTAAGGGAGAAAGTTGTAAACACTTGTTGGATCAATCTATATAGAAGACCCATGTCTAATATATGTTGGATCAATGTATATAGGAGACCCATGTCTAGTATATTTCCAACTTTGCGCTTTGTAGAAAAAGCATAAGATGTTTTACCTTCCATCCATTGTTAAGGTTGGTATTTACTCTAGAGAAGAGTATGATTAGAGGGAAGAGCAACAATGGATTACACATAAATTAAGCAAGTATAGTCGACATAAAAATAAATATGGTCTAGAAGATGTAGTGATTGGCTGGGAAGAGTCAAGTCAAGAATGGATCATGGATACTTCATGGAGTTTGAAAGAAAAGGATGATAAAGGATTTTATTCATTTTCCCATGTAAACAAAGCTATAGGCTAGGCATTGATGTATGGACGTGCAGAGATCACCTTAGGTCCTTACCAACCTAATGATTTGAATGAGGTTGTGATTTTCACCCAAAGTGCTAATATGGGTAAGGGGTACTATCTGATATGTTCCAAATCCTGCTTCATAACATTTAGTAGAAACCTCCTACCATGAACATACCCAACTAGCTTCATCTCCTAAGATAGCATTGAATAGATTTCCTTTGTTTATGGATGTGATTTGTCCACTACAAGGAAAAAATGTATTTTTCTATTGATATCAATCCAACTCCACCCAAGAGTCTTTCTTATTCCACTATATTTCATCATTTTCCATACCCATTCAATGTTAATCCACCTCCCGACTATAGCATAAATATTTGAGAGAAGCACATAAGGGGCAAATTACTAGGGTCCTGTTGAAGCCTCGAAAATCGTTACTACAACATGTGGGAAAACCACTTGGTCCAGACCTTGGTTAGTAGCTCCTTTTCTGTTTGGTGTAGTGGCTTTGACTGGGGAAGATGGGACCAGTTTCCCAAAAGAGATTTGATAGTGTTGGTGGGGTGATATATGACATAACGGAGGAATTATTGAGCTAAGTGTAATCTAATCTAAACTACTAAACACATGCATATATCCTAGTTTAAACGCTATTTAACTATAAATGTTCCCAGGAATTAAATCAATTATGCGATCTACAATAATATCCTATAGAAATTGGTAATAAATATCATTCAACTGCAATAAGAAGTGAAATCATTTAAAAATAATCATTTTGGGTAAATAGTTAGACAAAACGATTGTGAAAGATATATCAAATATAAAATCGTTAATGTATTCAGAATAAACTCAAAGCCAACATCATACAAAAGTGTAATAATGCTAACTATAAGTTAGACTTTCACAGGTAAAACAATTAAAATAAGAAGTATTTCCTAATACACAAATAAAACAAGATCATAAAATAAAAGTACCATATATGAGAAGTCCTGCTCATGTACTTCAGTCATATTGACCTAATTCCAATTAATCCAACATATTCTAAGAGTACACAAGTGCATTTTAGTAGAGCATGTTAGATATTTAAGAGAAAATAGATCATTTTCCATCCATTCGATCAGAACTTCCTCAAAGGTGCAGAAGTGCCTGTTTTGAAGAATGTTTCTGATAAAAATTTTGGACCACTCTCTAAATGCACGAGAGGGGTTTAAATACTAAACCATAGGTCCTAAAATAAATAATTACAAAAAAGTATATGAGGAGGTTTAAAAGACCTTCCCCAGATCATATGAAAATAAAACTAAGTGATTAACGCCTTTGCATTCAATATTTGAGATCGTAAATATCTGTCATTGGATTGCGCTGTGTTGCTTGGCCAATTGCATATTTCAACTACCCAACAAATATAGCGTATGCCAGTGTTGGCACCATTTTTGTGTCTAGGTAGTTAAGCTTCACAAGTTCATCCACTGGTTGTATGGTTTTACTAAGAACTACCAGTATGCTTCCCAGCTTAGCTTGCTCATTTGTCTCATAACCTCCTCCTTTTCCTTTGCCACTTGCCTCCACTACTACTCTAACTGTTTAGCATTTGGAAGAAATACTGGTATAGAATCTGCAACCAGGTTGGCGCCATGTATATTTTTGTTGATGGTTTCTACTATGTTGTTTTCTGTTGTTGCTACGACCATTGTTTCCCTTTCTGCTTGTTTGAGCCGAGAATCCCAGTCTGTGAAGAAGATGTCTTTATGTGATTCCTCCCATTTTGGCAGATCATCCTTTCTCTAATCTTCTAATTCTTCCCAGGTGATAAAGTCAGAAACATTTTTGTGGATTTCATCATACTCAAACCTCATGTCGACAACTTGACTTGTTAGCTTATCAGTGATCTCGCAATAAGGATTTATTTGCCAGATTTTCTGGCATAGAACTTCCTTTTGTTGCATTAGTTGGGATTTAAGATTGAATGCTTCCTTTATGAAATCGTCAATTTGTGGATTTTATTTATACTTATATGTCATAGCTTGTATCCACACATCTCTTTTTGTTAGGTTGGCCTGATGTTGTATTTTCATCCGTTCAAATTCCTATTGGAGTTGGGCTACTTGTAACTCTTCTTGTTGATTGGATTTCTCCTGAGCTAATTATTTTTCCAATAGCATAATCTTTTGTTCCTTTTCTTTAAACAACATTTGGACCTCTATTGCTTGGTCAATAGTTTCCATGGCATAGGCTTTGGTGAATTACGATAGTCTTGCGAGGTTTTCAGATGGGTCCATTGGTGAGTCTTTCCATACAATATCCATCAGTTCATTGTCGGGAATCATAATAGCTACAACATCTAGCTTTCTTTATTCCTCTATCTCTTAATGACAAATTTGTTGGTAGGACTATAAAACACATCTAATGGAGGAATTTCCTCAATTCTAAAAATAATTTCTAAAGTGGGGTTGGCAAGAATGAGCTCCACATCTTGAGTACCTATAGTTTTCTCCATTATTATTACTTTATTTGACTTGTGTTGTGGAGTCTAAATCTGTGATGTTTGTTCCTCTGTGTGAAGATTCTAGTTGAAATGTTCCCATTCCTTTTCCAAATCAATAACTGGGGGTTTTGCTGACTTAGTGGAAGTAGAGTGAATTTCTGCCTATTTCTTTGTCGAGGTTTGCTTGGTTGTTTCCTCTTTAGTTCCAACTGTGTCCCTTTCAGACTCTTTATTTTTATTGCCTCCCCCATTTTGAGATTGCTTCTCGGAGTGCTCTGACTCAAGACTAGATCTCTCTTGGGTCTCTGCTTCAGAATTTTCTTTGGAGATATCCTCCAAGCTTACACTGGGAGTTGGCTCCCTTATTGGTTCAATCTATATTAGGTCCAATGGGACATTGAATAATCGCCTCTTTCTATATACATGGAAAGCTTTGGCATCATCTGGGGTAAAATGTAGTGAAGCCATATGTGTTAGTGCTGGAAATTTTGCTTTTTGTAGGAAGTGGTCATTGAAGGCATCTTCCTTGTGGGCGAATGGTTTCACTTTCACTATAGTAGTGAAGTCCTTGGCAATGCCATTTGGGTCATATTGCCTTCCAGGGAATGTAGCTAATTTCAGATATTTCATAATCTCTACCTCTTTGCATGCATTTCCAAAATCATGTAGTGAAAACACATGACATTGCAATGGAAATGTAGGCCAAATGGCCTTTTTCTATTATTTCAACCCTCTGCTCAACCCACCTTCCCTTGCTATTTGGTAGGCTATCTCCTTGGCCATTAACTTGTCGGGAGCATAGTATGGGAGGACATGCAGTGAAGCAATGCTCCCAAATACTCTGATATAGGTAAATGTATCCTCCCTTAACCATCTGGCTATAGGTAATATATCCACTTCAACTTCTTTGGAAAACCTAGTGGTGGTTGTGTTTTAGACTTCTTTATGGATGGGCAGCATAACTGCTTGAAAAATCTTGCAAAAATAGGGGTGAAACTGAGACTACCACAAACTCTGATGGTACACATGGATAGGAAGCGGGTCTTGCACAATCCATTTCCATCCCATAATAGGAAATTTATAGCTAAAATAGATTGTGTCCATCACAAAGGCATTCATGAAAAATGGGGGATAAACCCTTAAAGAGGGACTTCTTTTTCTCCTATAATCCATAATGGCTTTCACCAAATTATCAGAAAAAATTTGAGCCTAATTTATTATTGTTGTATTCATAGATGCATCTATTAATGCCAACCACTCCAGGGAAAATTTGGTACTATTGGGCTTAACGATCAATCTACATAGCATGGTTGCTGCAAAACTATAAGGGGGAGAGATAGAAGTCATAGAATACATACCCGTCTTATTTCATTTGATCTTGCCTTCATTTTCTTTCTAGGCATGTGCAACATCTACTGGGTCTTCATTCTCCTTAGAGAATTTCTATAGGAACTATTTATTGTAGAGTTTCTCTAGCTCTAGTAAATTGTATATAGGTTGTAGGTTGTTTGCTGAAAAAGATCCTATAACCTCTTTCTTGTTATTCTTGAACTATTTGTATGAGATGTCCACCACATCAATTATCCACTTGACCATATCTATATATGGGATTATCTTCAGCCTTGCAGTTATGTGGTGTAAAAACGACCATGATGTCTTGAAGTAGGAGGCGTCAGAGGAATCATGAGCATCGGTTGTGGCCTTTGCTACCAGCGGCCTTGGTTTTCCTCCTCTAACAAATCATACATGGATTCCCATGTTGAAGTTCCTCCATCTCTTTTGCATGTAGTATCAGAGAATAGAGGGACCATTTTTGAATTTTCAGATGCAGCTGCCTTTCCCCTCTTTGCCATTTCTCCTAACAAATCTTGTTGCAAATTTTTCCTGAATTGGAGCAAAGTGGAAGCTATTGGATAGACACAAGAAAGAATAAAAATAAGAATGAATGATACAGATAACCTTGAAAAGGTTGCAAGAAAGGAGTTTCAATTAAATGCAGATGAAAATATATCATATCACGTCGAGCTGCTTTTCAAATATAAATGCCATTAACACATACTAAATACCCACTAGTGGTTCCTTATCGTTTCCTTTATTGCTCATTAATGTTTTTCATTGTATGTCTGGAAAGAAAACTTTTAAGGTGGTGAAATTTAGTTGCGAGAATGTTGATTTTACGATTGCAATGCAATATCACAAATCACACTATCACATTTTGATTATGCACTTTCTTAAAGTTCCTTTGATTCCTGGGGGATGCTAGATGTGGGATGTTGGGAACGGGTTCCCCGAAGAGTCAGTTTTGGGGCTAAAAGCCCATGTTTTGGGGAAAAAAGCCAAAATTTTGTAATCAACATGTAAAGTCTCCGAATTTTGTAGCCGCGGAGTGTGAAGATGTCAAGAGTCGTAAAGGGTTGTCTGCCATTGTTTTGTAAAGTGTCATGTCGGCTATAAAAAGTAGCTAAGTAAGTAAGCTCTAAGAGGAAGAAGAAGAGTAGAGTCATAGTTTTGGAATATTTTTGGGTAAGAATTTCTAAGTGTTCTCAAGATTTAGTGTAGGTATAGGCTCTGTAGCTGAGTGCGTAGAGGCCTAGGGTGGAAGTCTGCAGCTGAGAGCGCAGACCCCTATAGCTATGTCGCAGGGTGGATAGAGTCTGTACTAAACTTGAGATATCAATAAAGAGAAGTATTCTATAATCATTGTGTATTTTGTCTCTGTTTAATGCATCTAATTATATTATGTTATGATTTGGGTTTACATTATAACTCTTATTTGATGTGTTAATGTATTTGATTGTATATATTAATTAAACGCAAGAAAGAATATAGGTTTACGCGAAGATAACTGTAAAATCATGGTAGACGAGGTAAACACTTAAGATAACTTGGGAACTTATAAAGTAACATAATGAAAGGGCACATAATTGCTTGGACCTCTGGTTAGGGCTATGCGAAGATCAGTCATGTACCTTCGCTAAGGTACTGAAGAATGGAAGAGAAGGAACATCGATAAGCCCTAAAGGCTTATCAATCTACACAGAGGCAGGATCAGGGAGAATAGATTAACATCAAGACCATCTTAGCGTGCGGAAACTTGGTTCTTGCATCCCCCCATACTGCTTCAGGTGAGACATCGGTCTACGCTACACAGCTGATGCTGAAAGGGATAGTAGTGTAGGGATTTTCTTGGTTGACTAACACTAAACCTGGGTCAGAGCCCATCAAGCCAGTAAACGGTTTTTTTGCAGGGACTAGGATCTGCATCAAAGATGTGTGATGTCATATAACTAGAATCCAACTAAGAAAGAGTTTGAAGACTATTTGGATAGAAATATCCATGAATTTGTGACACAAGAGAACATAAATTCGTGATTGACAAAAGAGAAGTGGTTGTATAGGTACTTGTATATGGAAATACATGATATCTTCTTCTGTTCCTTTCCAGTTGAGTTATACGAGTGGATTGTGAAGTTAGCAAACATCTAAGGAAGGTGGTGGCTTCACAGTCATATTTTCTAGACCCTAGAGTTAGTATGGATATTGGAAACCTTTAAAGATAAGATCGCTCTCACTGTCAATCATTGTCTCGATCGCATCATAGGGAGATTTGTAACCACGTTCATGGTTGATACTTCAGTCAGTTACAGTGAAGCAGAGCGACACCTTTTCAAGGGTTCACAAGGTAAGTATTTTAATTCTTTAAATACTTAGATTAAGATGATATTGTGTGAAAAGCGGTTTATGCAGTTACCTTAATATTTGGGGCTATGCAAAGTGGAAAGGCTTACATAAAGGAAGGAAGAAAGGGCCCTGAATATAGCCCGCTTATTGTACCTCCTTTTAGTGATGACGAGGGAGTACCGCAGGCTTCTCCACGAAGTACATTTCAGTTGGTAAAACAGGGGTTCTAGTGAATACCACATCTACCCACACCGCCTCCATCTTCACCACCATCACCTGTGACTTCGCCCACACCACCACCACCTCCACCATAGTTCAGTATGGAAAATTCAGTAAAATTGCCATTGTTTAAAGGCTTGGGAAATGAGGACCCGAACCAATTTGGGTTCACCATGAAGGCTGTATGGGAAGCTCAGGACATCACAGATGATAACATGAAGAAGGTGATGTTTGTTGGTGCTTTGCAGGATCACGCTCTAACCTGGTACACCAAGTACTCTAATGATAACACGACAGCCACGCTAGCAGAGATCCAGACCGCGGTGAATAAAGAATTCAGTAGGCCTAATTCTAAAGTGCAGTAGATTGTGGGATTTAAGGAAATCATGATGAAACCAGGTGAGACACCTTTCAGTTGGATCAGAGATTGAAGTGTAAAATTCGTGAAGCTAATATGAATTTAACGGATGGGTAGCACTGCGAATGGTTTATGGCTTTGCTCCTACCTCACCTAAGGGTTGCACTATCACAATAGAAGATTACGACTCAGGAATAAGCCTTGGAGATTGTAATGAGACTACATGAAATTCTGATGCAAGATCCAAATCTAGGGGTTCAGCAGATTCATGTGCATTTGCAAAACCTTTGTCTTGAAATGAAAATTCTGAAGTAGGATAGAACAGATCGGCCAGAGGTGCACGAAGAAGTTTGGTGCCTAAAAGGCAACGGTTAAGGGCATGACAAGGATCACTTCCTAGTCTTTACAAACTATTTTGCAGTAAGGGGACCAATGCCTCTGCGATCGGAGGTCACAGCAGGGCCAAGTGTAGGGTCCGCACTATGGTGTGCTATATGTTAGGTAGTAAGGAAACATACAACTGATCATTTCCATTTGCTATATAATTTTTTACAAACACCACAACAACTATTCTACAACTTCTGTAAGTCAGTGGGGCATGAAGAGTGCAATTGCCGGAGATACGAATTGATGATGGAGTGAACACCCGCTTATAGAGTTTAGGCAGAAACAAGGCCTCCTGACCAGATCACAGGGGTGGCATGGATAGGCTTCCATGGATGCGGATGAGGGCGAGGCAAAGGAGGACCTGGCAGAGGTTGAGGACAAGTGATTTGTTACAATTGTGGAGGACCAGGGCACTATGCCAATGAGTGCACTAACCTAACACGTCCTTCCTGTCAGTATTGTACTTAGTTTGATCATGAGACTGAAGACTATCCTACACTGATAGGAAGAATACGTGAGAAGGGGGTGTTACCTCCACAATAGACTCAGAACCTACAAAGATGAGGGCTGAACCCCCCGAAGAAGATCCGAATGTGGATATTGTGCTACTGAGTGGGATTATAATGGGTGATGATAAGGGGAAACAACCTGAAGAAAGCACATGGGTCTGCAAAGCTCCCAAGAAGGAGGATGAATTTGATTTGGAGCACGTGCATGAAATGTTCATGGAAGCAAAGAAGAGCTTTGTTGAGGTCTTTACCTCAAAAAGTCAAGATAATCCTACTAGAGGAATGGATTCTTCTATGCTTTCTACCTTCCTAGAGACCTGCATGAAGCTGCTACGTGATAGTAAGGTTGTAAATGGGTTACAAGAAATTATAAATAGATGCGCTGGAAATTATCTTGGTGGAACCACGCGTAGTTTGAAAGATTTGTAAGCATAAGGCAAGGACGGGACGTGAGATGAGACTCACTGCACAGATAAGAGCATATGAAATGGATAAAGTTATTATGGATCTAGGGTCGGAAATGAACGTTTTCTCAAAGAAGACTTGGGAGAAGATGGAGAGACTCGCACTGTAATGGTCTATGATTCAGTTAAGGATGGAAAATTAGCAGAAGATCATCCCCATGGGACATTTGCAGGGAGTGACCGTTGATATTGAAGGCGTGACCGCATTGGCTGATTTTGAGGTAATAGAAATTGCGGATGAAAGTAACCCCTACCTTGTGCTCCTTGGGATTGATTGGGATAATGACATGAATGGGGTGATCAACCTAAATAAGCAAAAGATGACATTTGAAAAGAAATTGCTTCACGTAGTAGTACCCCTGGATCCCGCAGAAGGATCATGCTATACTAAACTAGTCTGCAATTCCAAAAGCAGTGATGATTTGGATTGTATATATAAGATAACGGCGCGAGACCAACATTGGGTGAATCTGACAGTGGATGGACATATTACGTGGTATCGTGAAAGTTCTTGCACCTCAGACTTAGATGAAGAATTAGACCACTGGCAGAATAGGTTACATGAAGTAACTACGCTGAGTTGTAACATGATGACTAGGTTGCTACATTGTGTGTCATTAGAGGTAATAAATATGCCCACTTATGATGGTTTGAATGATGTGGATGTGTTTTTGGATGCATTTGATAGAGAAGTACCAACGAAGTAGTGCTTCCAAGCTTTGGATTGGGCACTGCATGCTATGCTCGCAAGATGGTGGGGTACGCACAAAGGTAGTTTTGATGATTGACATGGATATAGGAAGATGATGTGAATACGTTTTCGATAGCCGAAGGTGTTGAAAAGTGTGCAACAAGAAATGCTTGTTGAGAATGCAACAAGATGATGGAGCTTAGTGAAAAGAGTCGCCTTCACTAAGTGGGCCCGCAGGCTATTTTTGGCGCAAGTCTATTTTTAGACTATGTCTATTTTTAGACATAGGGATCATGTCTATGGATTGCAGGTTGCTGTTTATGGATGATTGATCAAGTTGGAAAAATAGATGGACTTCTATTTTTGATGAAAGTGTGAGTGATCACAGTGTGAGTGATCAAGTCTATTTTTAGACTGGCTGTCAAAAATAGAAAAGTCAAATATTATTATCTCACAATAATATTTGGACTATAAACTTAATCTTATTCTCTTGGAGCACTTCAGTTCGAGCTACGGATGTGGCACATGCAATTGCATGAAGGAAATACGTGGTTCTTATGGGTTAGTTGAATATTTGCATGCATGACTTCAGTTAGAACTCAAGTGAGTTGAGTTTAGTGGACTGGAGGTGCAGTTGATGGAGTTGTGTTCAGTTTAGCTTTGTTAAACTGGTTGTATTTAGTCTAACTGGCAAATAGACTAGAGATGAGTTGGGTGAATTAGTTATTAATTAATCCACAAGTTATTAACTCATAATACAACTAATGAATACATCAGTTAACTCAGTTGCATGTCAGTGCATGTTCAGTTCAGCAGGGACAGGTGTTAGAGAATCAGATTGCTATCAGTTGTGACTATAGTTGTGCACCAGATCTTACACAAATCAGGGGATTGAGTATGCCAATGAGTTTGCCCACATTGTAGCTTGTTCTCACGTGATTTAGCCAAGGAGAGACGTGGCTGCCTTGGAATTATCACCGGTTCTTGTGCAGGTATTGAGCAGCGGAGGCAGGCAAGCAGCGGAAGAGATCTGAGCCAGTGATTGATTCAGATCTGAGCTGTATTGTGTGTAACAGGAGGAGCTGGTACTGGATTGCTTGTGATAAGCATTGTACTTTGTAATGTTACATGACTCAATCATTAATATACAGATAGTTGGGGTTTTTAGCGAGATGCTTTCCCCGGGATACATACTGTGTTAATGTGTGAATGCTCTTGATGTTTTATTGTTATTGATGCTGCTATATTGATGATCACCGTAGAGGAGCTTATGTATTGTGTATGTTTTCCGCAATAGTACATGATCAGGATAATCTCCATTGAATATGTGTTAAATTATTCAAAAGTTCTACATGGTATCAGAGGTGGTTGATTTGTAGAAGAGATTTCTACAGGATATCAACGTGAGGATTGATCATCAGATCTATTATTCAGGAAGTGACTACGTTTTATTTCTTCAGGCAGAGTCTGTAACTGGGCCAGGTAGCCTCTGGATTCATCCTTCTTTTGGAAGGTGAGATATCCGGTGAATGCCCATACAGTCGATCTCTGTACAAGAAATACTTCGTTCTCACGAATTTTAGATCGGAAGCAGTTGAGTTGGTTGCTGGTGGAATTCGAATTTGCAGCAGTGTTTTCTTGGTGACAACGCAGCAATGTCTTTCAACGGATTGCGATTGGAGTATGCTCTTGAGGGCAGCTCAAACTATATTGCATGGAAGGACAGGATGGAGGCAGTATTGGATGATAACGGGCTGAAGGAGTTCATAGATACGGATATCCCAAAGCCTACTGATGTTACTCAAGCTGATGCTTGGCAAAAGAAGATCGCAAAATGTCGAAGGATTCTGTTGGAGGGCGTGAAGGATCACATTGTGTCCAGCCTCCATGTAAAGGCTACTCCATATTTGATGTGGAAATCATTAACAGAATTATTCCAAAGCAAGAGCGATCAGAGGAAGCTGGCGCTCAAAGATAAACTCAGAAACATCAAATGCGAGAAGGGTGACAGTATTCCCAAGTATCTCACGAAGTTTACTCAGTGTCGAGATGAGCTGGGAAGTGTGGGGGTTACTGTTGATGATGAGGACTTGGTGAGCTTGGCTCTCCTTGGTCTTCCGAAGAGTTGGCATTCCTATCAGGACTCTGTCAATGGTCGGGAGAAGTTGCTAGGATGGGAAAGACTATGGTCAGATCTTGTGCAAGAGGAGATTAGACGGTGCACCAGAGAAAGTTCTTCATCTATGCATGATGAGGAGAACTGTGCCTTAGTGAGTAAGGCGAAGAAGGGGAAGGGTAAGGTTTCTCTTTCCGAATCCAATTCTTCCAATGATGGGAAGAATGTTGACAAGTCGAAGGTGAGATGCTTTCGTTGTCATGAGTTGGGCCATTATGCTACTAATTGCCCAAAGAAGAAGTCCAAGAAGGGATCCAAGGAAGGATCTGAAGGTGAGGCACTTGCTTCACAGTTTGAGTTGGATTTCACACTCTTCGCATGCATGGTTTCATCCATGATGGGAAGTGGTTGGTTTCTTGACAGTGGAGCTTCTTTCCACATGACCGGTGACAAAAGTTTGTTCAGTACTTTGGAGGAGAAAGATCTCCAGATACTCATAGGGATGGGTAATGATGAGAAGTATAGTGTCTCAGGTGTAGGCACGGTTATTTTCAGAGGGATCATGGAGCTCACCTTACCTTGACCGATGTCAAGTATGTACCAGGTCTGAAGAGAAACTTGGTGTCAATCGCGATGCTGGAAGACAGAGGCTATGATGTAGTCTTCAGAGACGGAAAGGTTTTCCTTAGACACATCATCACTAGAGAGGTGAAGCAGATTGGTTCACGGGTCAAGAACCTGTATGCTCTTAAGGTTCAAGATGCATGCAAAGCCTTGAGCAGCAAGGCAACTGATGGAGACTTGGTGGTTGAGAGGGAGGGTATATTACCTCTCAACATGCAGAGCCAGAAGAAGTCCCAGACAATTGTGGAGGAGCCACGATTGGTGCAGCAGCTTCAGGAGGTTGTGGAGCAGCCACAA